>PVIA01003763.1:0-158543 GCA_004024845.1 Tonatia bakeri
GGAGCACATTATACAAGGGAGCACATTGTACACGGGTGCACACTGTACACAGGACCACAATGTACACAGGAGCACATTGTACACGGGAGCACATTGTACATGGGAGCACTTCATACAAGGGAACACATTGTACATAGGAGCACATTATACACAGCAAAATATGGTATCAAAATATGGGTGAATAGATGGACCAGGGAGGAGAGAGGAAAGAGAAATTCTCTTTTATTCTGCATGATCTACAGATAAAATGAGGCTTAATAATTCTCTATGCACTTCATTTAACACCATATTTTCATCAATAATTAAAACTGTAAAGAAATAAACTGTTTTCAAACTTAGAAAAAATTTATCAGGAAATAAAATCATTAAAGATAGTTCACAATTTAGAAATAGTAAATCAATGCTTTCTAAGTTCAATTTTTAAATAAGTATTTACTATAAATCTTTAATATCTCTGTAAGTAATCCCTTTTAAACAAAAAGATATGAAGTAACCTTCCAAAGCCCAACAGAGGATTCAGGAGCTGAATGAGAAAAAAATTTTCCAAAACACTGTTTGCAAGCAGATTCATTCTACTTTTAGTGCAAAACCTTTTAAAAGAAATCCTGGTCCTGGTATCTAATACTCCCTAGAAAAAGTCAAATGTTCAAGTAACAAAAGACAGAAGCGCAAGAGATCTTGACCATCAAGTGAATTTTTACCACTTCTAATTTGCCTACTAAAAAACCCCTGAAATCAAGATGCCGCAATACCTGAGGTGCCGTAGGCACCGGCATACCGCGGAGCCTTCGAGCCCGACGGGGAGCTTTCCTTCATCCGATCGATCACATTTTCCGAGAGCTGAAAAAGCAACATCAAAATAAAATCAGTTATAAAAGAACAAGAAAGAGAGCAGTACAATAGCATCCAAGTAGTTTAATCATCCTTATCAACATGTAACAAATGGGCTAAAGGAATTAGGCTAATTCTAACAGCTATAAAACCAAAAGTAAGAGCAGCTCTAAGATTTCGAGATGCACCCCACAGCACTACTTTTTATTTCTCCTAATGTACTGCTAATTGCTCATTATAAATAACTCTTCTCATTTTATACTGCACGCTAAACTCTAATCTCTGGGAAAATGTAAGCCATCAGAACTCCTTCAACTTTCTTTCCCTAATCCTACAAATTAATTTATGCATACACAGGGCCTTCCCTCCTCCCTTCCGTCCTTCCCTCTAGTCCCGGAAGAAACGTCCGTCCTCCCTCCTCTTCCAGACTAACCACAGCCAGTCCTTCAGCAGGTTCGCTGGGCACCAAGGCCGTGCCAGAGGCTAGGCGAGACTTTAGGGGCCCGACAGTGAGCAGGTGGTGTCAAGTGGAGCAGAAGAGACAGACAATCGTTAGGCCTTTAAATATGATGTGAGGGTGCTACTCAGGTCAGACAGCCCGTGATGGAAGTACTCAGAAAGCAGGATGGGCCGGGCGTCGAGCTAGGGAGGAGGGCTGCGTGGGGCTGGGAAGGAGGGGCAGGAGTTAGGAAGAGGAGTGGGGTAAGAGCACTCCAAGAGAAGGAAACACGTGCAGGTTTAAGGAGAGACAGAGCTTACTGCCATCAGACATCAAGTAGATAACAAAGAGACAGCTGGCAACAGGGCAGAGGCTCTGGGGAACCCTCAGGCTTGGAAAGTTGAGTCATCAGCCCCCCAGTTCTATCATATCATCCTTTTTCATTTTCTTTATAGCACTTCGCACTGACGCTTTCTTGTTTTCAGTCTGCCTTTCACACTAGAAAGCAAGCTCCATGAAAGCAAGGCTGTGGCTGCCCTGTGTGCTGTGATATCACCACAGTCTCAATAAGCCTGGTTAACTGAATAAATGGTTAAATAAATGAACGAAACAATATGAACGAACAGAAGAATAGCTCGAGCAGGAAGTGGAGAGAGCACTTATTGAAAGAGAAAGTAGAAAGAGAAATAGATTTTGAATATCTTCCCAGTTAAGGGGTTTGAACTTGATCCTGCAGGCAGCTGGCCACTACTGGAGGACTGTGAGCAGGGTAATGACACGACTGGACTGGTATTTGAGAAAGACCACTCTATACACAGTGAACGGAACAGATTGGACGGGGACAAGAACAGAAGCGGGAGGACCGATTAAGAAGCCATTAAGCATATGTCCACACAAAGACAAGCACAGGCATGCTCACAGCATCATCACTCACAACAGCAAGAACGGAAATAAGCAAATGTCCATTGCCTGGTGAATGGATAAACAAAACATCACATACCCATGCCGGGGACACAATTCAGCAATAAAAAGAAATGAAGTTCTGATCTATGCTACAACACAGAGAAACCTAAAACCCAATTAAAAGGAAGGGGGCCAGACACAACAGGCCTCATATTGTGTCATTCCATTTCTGGGAACTATGAAAACAGGCGACTCCACTTAGACCGAGAGTAGAGCAGTGGCTGCCTCCGGCCGGGGTGCGGGTGGGGATGAGCTGTGAATGGGCCTGCAAGCGCTTGCTGGGCGACGGAGCTGCTCAGAAACCGAACTGTGGCGATGGGGGCTCGATCTGGTACATTTAGTATCAGAAAGCGTTGTATACAGAAAACGGCTGAATTTTGTAATATGTAAATTATACCATGATAAAGTTGTTTTGAAAAATAACTGTTATGGGAATCCAAGGAGAACACGGTCAAAGGATATTATGGATGCCACAGAGCTTACTGTCACTGAGTGCTTATCACGTGCCAGGCACTTGACCAAACCAAGCGCCTTCCTCATCCGATCCTTAGCAACACTGTGCGGCTGACGCGGACTCCAGCCCGCAGTGTCCGCGGCGTTATGGATGAGACAGACAAATTCACACGGACTACCGAGTCCTGTGGAGGAAAAGGGACTACACGGCCACTCTCTCAAGGGGAGAGTGTGCTGACCCTTGCCTTGACAAGCTTTTATTGGCTTAATTTGCACAGGAATACATGGCATATATGGAAAGCTCATCAATCACTGTCAGGCAGTAATGATCAAATAGATAACATTCAAAGAACTCTGAGGGCCTATTTTGAGTCAGGGTCAAATAGCTAAAGGACCATAAAACTTTGGAGAAACAAACCCATTTCATGCTTGGACCCTTATCAGAAAATTGAGAACATTCTTAGCAAAGCAGGTTTCATAGGATTTCATGAATTCTTTCTTAGGCCTGATCACCCCAGGGAACCCACCCTTTCCAGCACAGGGTCACACACACCTCCAGCATTGTTTCAAGCGTAGGTCAAGCAAGGGAAGTAAGGCAGCCAAGAGATTAGGAGACTTCTTGCAGGCAGAATGAGGACTCAGGCTATGTCAAAGCCAAGGGGCAAGGGTCCATTAGTCCCTTTTTCTACAGCCCCCCCAAGTCCTTCCCTGAGGGCCCCCTGTAACCATGCCTGTCTTAGGTTGTCCCTCCCTTAAGGAATCTTACCTGTTACTGGCTAACCGGTCATCCACTGGGGGCCGGGCAGGGTGAAGTAAAGTGGGCAGAGGCAGTGCTCCTGCCAGGGGGATAAGCTTTGTCTCCTTAGTAGCTTAGGGTTCTAAGGTCTCTCACTCAGCCTTAGCCATGGGGGGTTACAGTTCTGAAACCAGGCAGGGCGGTTCCCGACATAAGATATTTTATTACCTCCATCGGATGGATGAGGAAACTGAAGCACAGCCAGACTTAATCATTTGCTCTGGATTTCACAGTTCACCAGTAACAAAGCAAAGATTCAAACCCAGAAAGCTGGGTCTCCAAGTCGCATGCGGGTGTCCCCTTTCATGCCAGACGCAGTGTCTGACCTGATGTGGGAGTGAAGCAGAAGTCATCAAGAACACCCAGAGTTCTGGGACAAGTCCTCAAGGACCTTCTTCCAATTTCCTCTTTCCTAACTCACCACTCTCTGGCTTTGCAACCCAATACAACAGGGTAAGTATTCTGGTGAAAGTCACCACTGACCAAATAAATCACCTTTTGTGTTTATATACATAGATGTCTTTTATATTTCGATTTATAAAGCACTTACTTTATGTGGCTTTCCCTTAGCATCTAACAGCTGGGGTCACTCCCTCCTTCCGGAGCTCCCCTTGGCTTTCCTGACACCCCACCGTCCTAGCTGTGCTGGGACTCGGGCCCACATTATCTCTTGTGCTGGAATCCCCTCCCCTGCCGACCCAGATGTGCTACAGAGCCCCACTTTCTGTCCTTTGCCTTCATCTTCTCCTCACTCCAGTGCTCTTGTTGGTGCTCTCATCCACTCCCTCTATTTGTAACTGTTACTGAAGAATGAATGAATTCTAAATCCATTATCTGCAGCCAAGACCTGTCTCCTGGAAGCCAAGCCCACACCCTGACTGCCTCATGGACGCCTCCCCGCCACACCACTCCACAGGCATCTCAAGCTGAACGGGTCCACAACTGATTTCACGTTTCCTAGAAAGTCTCTTCTTCCTCGTGCCTTCCTTAGCTCATTAACGAGACCGCCTCCATCCAATCTCCTAAATCAGAACACAGGACAGTCCCTGACTCCTCTCTCCTTTGTTCTCTTAGCCATGACTTCCTCAGCCCCTAAACATTTAGTGAGTCCATCATCTCTCCCGCCATCGCCTTTCCCCTCGATAATCCTCCTAACACGCAAACCTGATCACGTAACTCCGTGCTTCAAATGCTTCGGTAGTTACATTCTGTTGACAGGAAAGTCCAAATTCTTCCCATGGCATTCAAGACTTACGGCCCAACTGTCCAATCTCAACTTCCATCGCTTTCCCTTAACACTTCATACCCTGGTCTCCCCCCACAGTGGATTCTTGTTTACTGGCACCTCTTTGCCATTGCACAGACCTACACGCCTTCTCCCGTGGCCCCTAGGGAGGGAACCACCTGTCAAAACCCAGTTCAAACGCCCTAACGCCTTCTCTCACTAAACAGCTCCCCATTCCTTTCCAACTCCGCCTAACCAAAGCTAGGTTGTGACCACTGTACCCTTGCACAAACCTCCAAGATGACACTCCAGTGACAGAACATGCACTTGCTTTTCTGCCTTTCCACAAAATCGTGAGTTCCTATCTATTAGCTGGGTCATTCATTCAAAAAATGTTTACTAGGTCAAGCACTACTTGAGGCCTTTAAGATACAGCAGTGAACAAAATAGTATGCGCCTAAACAGCGACTCACACAGCAGGACCCAAACCAGGATGGCGGTGAGACAGCAGAGGGAAAGACCACAGCTCAAGGGTTGTGAATGCCGAAGGAAAACCTCGCAACCCCTTCCTTGGAAGAGAAGTGGAGGTTAGAAAGGAGAGTGCCAGAGGCTCTCTATTTGAAGGTGCCAGGGCCAGGTGCATCTTTTCTAACAACTGAAAGCCACTGAGATTGATGCTGAAACTCATCTGCAAAGCTGAGCTACATCTTAGGAAAAAACCCACAAGATTGACTCCAATCCTCTTGATTTATGGGTGAGAAAAAAAGAGACCCGAGTAACACCCAGTAACTGGTAAAATCAGGGTCACAAGCAACAGCCCCCAATCTAGTCCAGAGCTTTCTCTGCTATTCAACAACACACTCCTCAATCCCACGTGATAAAACAAAAATACTGTCACATCCTCTGAAGGAGGTAAAATGAACCTTAAGTTTTAGAATGTTAAAGCTATTTTAGTTGATATAGCATTACTATATATTTATATTAATATAGTCAGCTATACAATGTATATTTTACATTATCATTTATTATCATATATACTATGAATCACTAGGTATTATATACTATTTCTACAATATATACTACATATTACATATCTAATAAAATTTGCATTTAAAGCTAATATGGCAAATATAACTTTATATTTGAATTTATATTTCTGTATTTCAGGCCGAAGTCAAAAATCTACACTACACCATATATGTATACCTAGTCAGAAGTGAATGTACTTGCTACAAATCAAGTCCTGGCTATAAACCCTCACCTGTACTGGAAACAGGCCACCATTGTCCTAAATACCGAGTCATCCACTTCTCACCAAAAGTCATGCCTTGCCATTGTCTGTTGCTACTTTCAAAATGAATGCTACAAAAAAATCCCTCCAATCCCTAGCGCAGCCTCAGAAGTATCATTCCTTAAAACAAAAAGCTTGCAGAACAGAGGAAAAAGCACTGGCCCCACTAGCTACAGCCACCCGAGGGAAGCCAGCGGACGGGCTCCCCGGCCTCATCTGAAAGCGGGGGGCCGCAGGTGCACCGCACACTGTAACGCGCTGCACAGACACCCGGCAGAGTTGGCACTAACACCGCTCAGTCATCGGGGCTTCCGCTGGTCACACGCCTCAGGGCCCGTCATCACTGAGGCCCGTCATCAGCGCGGCCTGAGTGAGTCCGGAGTCCTTCTCCGTGCGATGCGTGAAGGAAGGGCCTCCTTCACCCACTGCCAGGAGCAGCTGCAGGAGCGCTCCTGTGAGCAGAGAAGGCGCTCCTTTTCCCCTGCCAAGCTCTTTGCGTAGTAAAAGTGTGGCATCTCTTTCAACCTAATCACTCATTGTTCCTTGTTAACTTCTTATCTTCGTGGCTTACCTAATGCCTCAAAACTAATGCCAAATTCAAAACATTTCCCAACATGGTCTTTGCTTGTATTTTTGTAAGTAAATTTATAAGCGTGTCTATAAAAAAGCACATTTCATTTTTTTGAGTTGATAAACATACTGTAGGGCTGCCTTATTGAGAGTCAGCCTTTCTGTTGTCATTCTTCTTACTATAATTCCTAAGTGCGTTCTCAGGCCCCTCCAAGGAAGCACCAGTGGCAGCCCACCGTGGATTTAGCCTCCCCAGTCCACTGCCAGCTAGGCTGATGCAGGGCAACAGCCACGTTATCCTTGTATCTCAAGTTAACACCCGCTGAGCTGACCTCCAGACCTGCACGTTCACCGGATCTCCTCTGTGAGCTGTGACCCTCTCTTGTGCAGCGGCTGCCAGGAGTGAGAGATGCTGGCCAGGGCTGAACACACAGAACACAGCTCCACAACAACTCTTCTCTGTGACACAGGCGGCCCCAGGCAGGGAGTCAAGGGGAACATAAGCTTCTGCAAGGGCTGGACAAGCGGCTTCTGTGTGCGAAGCAACTTCTTTAGATGCACCTTTCCTTAAACAGGTACTTCCCGTAAAAAGTTTCTTCATATCTAAAGGTCTACAGCTACTATACCTGGTTTCCAGACATCTCTGGAATCTCCATCAAGGCAAATACGAAGTGCAATTTACAGAAATTATTTGCGGCAAAGAATGGTGAAATGACCCCATATACTCCCAACACATTAATGTCAGAATTGTGCCCTGAGGTCCATGGTTTCAGTCTATACATTCATTCCTCAATTGTTTGCAAAACCCTCTGCTTATTGCATTGTTCTGGGCAAGCCCTGGCCTGCAGATTTACAGCAGTCTATGAAGTAACAGAAGTTAAGAACCACTGTTCTTAATGTAACAGAGACCCAGAGAGGCGGGCCTGCCGGTGTAGCAGAATTCAGCCCACCAACTCTGATCATATCCACGGATTCCCTATTGCTCTCGAAAACAAATGTGTAAGTGGCACTTGCCAATTTCTGGTTTGCACTACTCACCACGCCCACGTGTGCTCCGGGGAAGAGGAGAAGATGTGTGTCATCTTCTAGACCCCCACCCATCTCTTCCCACCCACACTGGCTGGGCTTATCTAAAATCAGCACAAACACACCACCCGCCAACCCAGAACCCAGCATTTACTCAGAAACAGGAGACTGGGTGAGAAGAGCAAAAATAAAGTGTTTCTACTTCCAAGGGAGAGAGTGAAAGGAGAAAGAGAACTCCTTTTAAGTTGCTATTCTCTAGGACGTAGAGTTAGAACCCACATGAAACAGAAATAATTCCAACTCTCACCTCTATAACAGTTTTTCTCATCTTCTTCCAGGTGTGTCTTACTAAATCAAATAAAAAACTCAGACCCATTTTTCTCACTTGGTCTTCCTTCCATGTAGCATAGGTCATTTCTGTGAAAGTCCTGCTTTTCTTTACAACTACCACAAGACATAGGCTCCAAATAACCACCACTATTATTTTAGAAATCACTCCTAAATACTTATGGGCATGGGAGCAGGGGAGACATGCCATATACAAGGTCTGTCCAGAAAAAAAACGACCATTGTTAATATAACAAGAACAGTTTATGTGACATCAATGTAACCTGGCAGCCAAGCAGAGTGGACTGGAATGCACATGCGTGGTTAATGACGACTTCACTGTACTGGTCAGTGGGATGGCAGACTCCATTGAGTGAGCATGTGTACTGTGTGGCCATCGCATTCAAAATGACTGAGCCAGTAGAGCAACAAATCTGCATCAAATTTTGCGTTAAGCTTGAACATCCTCAGCAGAAACTATTCAGATGATTCAGAAGCCCGCAGCTATGGGCAACAGGTGATTGGCAGCTTCGTCACAACAATGCACTCATTCATGCATCACGTCTCGTGTAGAGGTTTTTGGCAAAACATTAAATCACCCAGGTAACTCAGTTCCCCTTACAGCTCAGATTGGCACCCTGTGACTTTTGGCTTTCCCCAAAACTAACATCACCTTTGAAGGGGAAGAGATTTCAGACCATCAACGAGATTCAGGAAAATATACAACGGGGCAGCTGATGACAATTGAGAGAACTGTGTGAGGTTCCAAGGTGTCTACTTTGAGGGGAACTGAGGTGTCATTGCCCTCTGAACAATGTTTTTTGTATCTTCTTCAATAAATGTGCCTATTTTTCATATTACATGGCTGGATACCTTCTGGATAGACCTCATATATGATGTAATATTTAGTTTATGTTTATACTTTCTAAATGGTATTCCTTTGTATTTATTAGTGGAAAACAAACTTCTACTGTCTTATAAAATTCAGAAAGCTTAACACAGTACAATGCCCAAGAGATTCATGGAAAGAGACCAATCATCCGCAAGGTAACCGATTACCTGGACATTCCTTAACACTCCCAACGACTGGATTTATAGCCTCTACTAATGTAAATGGTCTCTTCATTCAGAGGCTCTTGCCTGCCGATGTTTCCCAGAGCAATAGTTGCATTCCATATAAGTACCCAGGCTCCTGTGAATTTCAGCTTGCAACTTCAAGGCCAATGGCAGAGATTAGCTTATGCCTGGAAAGCATGGTAAGTATTAGTTTGAAAATGATATTCATTGAAGTTGACAGTGGCTCTGGAAGAGTCCACTCACAGCTTTGATGTTTCAGATAAACTTGCGAAAGTCTGAGTGGAAGGCATACTTGCCCAGCAGGTGCTCGGAAAAATCTGAGGCATATGCAACATGCATAATAATGAAAATGCTTGGTCTTTCTGTCACAAGAAATTTTACTTTAGACTTGCAGAGGAGGACAAGGCAAGAGGGTAGCCTTTCATCCAACCCATAAGTTATTTCAGATTCAAAGTTGGAATCAGGTGTAAAATACACATTATTTTATGGAAATGTAGGGAAAGCTATCAATTGCTTTCCCTAGAAAAAAAACAAGACTATAAATACCACGAAAATAACACCTGGTAGGTGAGAAAAAACTTCAAACTTAAAATTGTAAGTAAGTCCTTTAACTGCT
This sequence comes from Tonatia bakeri, assembly GCA_004024845.1. Classification (NCBI taxonomy): domain Eukaryota; kingdom Metazoa; phylum Chordata; class Mammalia; order Chiroptera; family Phyllostomidae; genus Tonatia; species Tonatia bakeri. The sequence continues at coordinate 9,615 of PVIA01003763.1, forward strand.
AGCTACTGATGACCTCCACAAGAAAAATCTGGAAAAGCATGATTTATTAATAAACACAGCCAGGTTACTGAAACCCTCATGTTGCTTACTAAATGTTACTCTTTGTATATTACCATAAACAAAGATGAAATTATTATCCGTATCAGTGGAACACATAATTGGTTTCCCATCAGTGACCAAGTCTGCTGAGTTGTGGTTACATTCCCATTTTTTATGAGCGATGACATGAATGTTAGACAGTTGGGCAAATTTGGAAAGTTCTCTTGACTCGAGTTGAACTAGCCTATCTGAAGTTTGGGCCTCATCCGCACCACGATTCGACCGCCCACCCAAGCCACGGTCACGATACTGACCATGGTGCTCATCCTGGCCCACGCCTCAGCGGGAAAGAAGACTGCTTCACACTAAGTGAAATACGAACATTAGCTGAAAACATCTAAAAACATCTGGACAGAAATCGCACAGGCAGTTAGCGGAACTCGGGACTCCCATTTCCCAGTCCACACCTCTTAGGTATGCCCATGGGAGCACAATATATTCTTATGTTTTATCTATTATTTTAAGTTCATGTAAGTTTACTTATTGTACTAAATGCTCTCAAAGTACTAGACACACTGTGCTAGATACTAACATACTCGTACATCACGTCAAATTCTCACAAGCAGTGCTGAATACCTAAGCATCACAATTAAGCTGCATCATCCAGCTATGCCAAGCATGGAAACCCATCAAATGTGGCTTGTCCGGGGCCACACAGCAAAGTGACAGGCAGAGCTAGGACCAAACCCAGGGCTGCCTGGTTCTGCAGCACATGCTCTTTTCACTATTAACACATAGAAGAGCCAAAAAAGTTTAGAATATTAGATGTGGAAGGAACCCTATCTAACGTCTGTCTTTTACTGAAAATCTACAACGTGCCATGTGTTCTAAATACCTTACCTCATCTTACTGCAATGGAGAAGTGACAGTTCAGGAGAAGAAATGTGATCAGAGAAGTGACTTCTAAGGCCGCAGACTGGTAAACGCCTGATCTGAGATTTCAGCTGAGGTCTATTTAACTCCGAGTGGGTGCTCTTTTGACCGAAATCTCAAAGATCCCTGAGTACTCAACAACTCGACAGCACGCCATTTTTAGAGAAAACTACATTGGGCTGAGTATGGTTATCAGAAACTTATGGTGCCACCAGACACATACAATTTCAGAACTAGAATAGATTAGAGATCCTTACCATATTCATGGCTAGGACAAATTAACATCATTAAAACATCCATACTACCCCAAGCAATCTATATATTCAACAGGACTGCCATCAAGATACCAATGGCCTATTTCACAGACCCGGAACAAATATTCCAAAAATGTGTATGGAATCAGACCCCAAACATCCACAGCAGACTACAGAAAGAAAGAAGCTGAAGGAATAACACTCTCTGATATGAAACTATACTACTGTACGAGGCCACAGTAATCAAAACAGCGTGGCATAAAAACAGACATATAGATCAATGAAACAGAATAGAGAACCCAGTAATAAACCTACACCTTATGGTCAATAAGTATTTGAGAAAGGAGGCAAGAACAGACAATAAGGCAAAGATAGTCTATTCAATATATGGTGTTGGGAAAAGTAGACAGATACATGCCAAAAAATGAAATGAGACCACCTTCTTACACCATACACAAGAATAAACTCAAAATGATTAAAGACTTAAATGTTACTTGAAACCATAAAAATCCTAGAAGAAAATTTAGGCCATAAAATATCAGACATTTCTTGTAGCAATATTTTTGCCAACATGTCCCCAAGGGCAAGGAAAACCAAGAAGAAAAAAAAAAGTACATGTGACTGCATGAAACTAAAAAGCTTCTGCGTGGCAAAGGAAACCATCAACGAGATGAAAATGTATCGCACTGAATGGGAGAACACATTCACCCACTGTACATCTGATAAGGGGGTAATGTGCAAAATATATAAAGAACTTACACAACTCAAGACCAGGAAGACAATCCAATTATTAAAAAGTGAGCAAAAGACCTGAATAGACACTCCTCCAAAGGGGACACACAGGTGACCAATTAACATGAAAAAGTGCTCTACGTCACTGATCATCAGAGAAATGCAAACTAAAGCCACAACTGCATACCACCTCACACCCGTCAGAATGGCTGTCATCAATACATCAACAAACAAGTGTAGAGAAAAGAAAAGCCTGGTACACTACTGGTAGGAATGCAGACTGGTGCAACCACTGTGGAAAACGGTATGAATTTTTCTCAGAAATTAAAAAGGGAACTGCCTTTTGAATCAGCGGTCCCACCTCTGGGTATATACCCTAAGAATCCAGAAACCAATGTAAAAGACCATAAGCACCCTATGCTCATTGCAGCATTGTTTACAATCACCAAGGTCTGGAAGCAGCCCAAATGTCCATCAGTAGATGAGTGGGAAAAAAACTATGGTACATTTACACAATGGTACACTACATGGCCCTAAAAAAGTAGGATATCTTGCCTTTTGCAATAGCATGGATGAACCTAAAGGGTATTACGGTAAGAGTAAGTAAGCCAGTCAGATAAAGACAAATGACCACACTTGTATGTGGAATCTAATGAACAAAATTAACTAATAAGCAAAACAGAAATATACTCAAAGATAAAGAACAAACTGTTTACTGACAGAGGGAATGCGGTGGGGTAGGGACAGTGTGGTGGTTTATTGACAGAGGGAATGCGGCGGGGTGGGGTGGGGTGGGGTGGGGTTAATGATAACAGAAGGAGACTTCACTTGGGCTGGTGAACAAACAGTAGTGTTTAGGTGCTACACCACAGAATTACACCCCTGCAACCTGCATAATTGTATTATCCAATGTCACTCCCAATAGATTCAATAAAAAATGTTTTTAATTTAAAAATATAAATAAAATGAGAGCTTAGTGATGTATTCAAGCCCTAACATTTTGCAGATGAGAAAACTGAAGCTCAGAGAGATTGCAAATCATTCTTGAAAAAAGGATTTGCAGCAACAGGGAGAACACTGCAAGGGCATTCCAGGTGAAGGGGAGACACTGAAGGAAAGCACCGCACAGAGGTCAAACCAAGCGGCGTGAGTGCCTGAACTTTAACAATACAGATAACACCCACTCTTTAATACAGAAAAAAAAAAAAAAAACTTCCATTATGGTGAGTTGCCAAAGGTCATGCTTCTTTTGTTTAAAGTTTTTTAAAAAAGGTTTTAGCCAATGTTCCCATTTTTGTCTAATACCTATTCCTATTATCATACTTACCGTATTTAACCTTATCTAAAATTTGATATGAATCTCTGTGGCCAGATTGTTTTAAGTGTGTTTGCTGTCATTGCTGTTTCTGCACTAGAGTATGTGAACTTGGATTTACACATTTGTCTAGCCAATGTCTTCTCACCCAAAACCTATTTTGCTTTTTTTAAACTTTTATTTTATTTAAACCCTCTGGTTTGAAACACTTAAAGCCTAAAGGCAAAATTAAACAAATCTGTGCAGAAAAGTCAGAGTTTGCAGTTATTTTTATTTTACTCCAAAGAGTACCAACTAAACCACAACAATGCAAAGAATGCAGCCTCCAACATTAAAAACATGGTGGTAGCATTAATTAATATGATATAAAAAAAATGCTGGTCACAGACCAAAAATTGACTTCAAGAGCCCAAGTTTCTGTAAAGAAAACTTTAATAAATTCTTCTCAAGGTAACAGGTTCAGAGTAAAGAGTTTTTAAATACTTTAAATACTTAAGAAGTTTTATTTACTTGTAACAAATGCTAAAAACAATTTACACATTTAATTTGCTTATGTTGGTTGTGTAATAACAGAAGAAGAAAAATAAAAACTATTCTAAAACTTTCTGAAGCCAAAGAAAGTGCTTTAATTACTAGATTCAGGCAGACTTCCAAAGATGTGCTGCTCCATATGCAGGTGCAGCAGGAGTGTGTTAATGAAGTTAGGGCTGGGATACTCACACACTAGAGAAAAATCAAGTTTTCAGTCTCTGTATCAAGCACATGCAGGGGGCATTTAAAAATTCTCTACAATGTCTCAGCTGGGACTGACTGCATTACTTCTAGTGGTCTGAAAAACTGCAGTCCTATCTCAAGCCCTATCTGACCGGCAGGCACCAGTCCTGAAACAACTGGGCCTAGTCCAGAAGCTGGGAGCAGCAGGCCACAGAGGAGGTGCCAGGGAAAGATGACACGTCAAGTGAAAATAAAGGAGGGACAAGCTAGAAGTCCCCCGGGGCCAGAAAAGTGGGATGGGGGTGTGGGGCTGTGGGGGTGTGTGGTGGCGGAATGGGTGTATGAGAGAAACAGTACTAACTGTCGGAGAACAGATAAAGGATTCCTTAAAGTGCCAATTCACCCTAAAAGAGGTGATGTGGGTGGTGCAACAGCAAGGCTTAGGTCCTGAACCCAGCAGGTATAAGACAAGCCCCATTTCACGGATGGGTAGATTGAAGCTGGAATTCCAAATCTAGTCCCCTAATTAGTGAGAAATACAATCAACAGTAGACTGTGAGCCCCTGAATTAACCTGGGATCCCTCACCCCGCCCAGCAACGCTCAGCACTAGGCACACAAGTAGGAAACAGCTCTGAATGAATGTCCCAAGTCTTGACACTTCAGGCTTCTTTGCAGAAAACTCGGCTTCAGGCCAGACAACACTGGGGTCGGGGATGGGAGAAACCAGGCCAAGCGGGTCCGGGGAAGGTCGGAGGTTTGGGGTCCCAGTCCGAGTGCTGGCCCTCTGCCGGCCCACTGTCACTCACCCGGATGCCCTTCACCACGGTGATGTTCTCGTTCTCGTCTGCCTCGAAGGTGACCCGGCGGGTGCTGGAGGTCCCGCCCATGGCTTCTTCTGTCCTCGCAGAGTCCTAGCGTGGACTCGCGAGCACTTCAGGCCCCACGCGCAATGACACGCGTGGACGTGCCCGGACGTTTGCTTTGCAGAGCGGGAGCAATGCCACGACCCCAGGTGGCAAGGAGAACCGCCGGTCCTCAGTTCCCACCTCCTCCGGTCACGCTCCACAACAAGATGCCTCTGGTTGGTGGGAGGTACAAATGGCCCGCCTCCATTCAGCAGGAGCACCTGGATTGGTTGTCCTGGACCCGGATGCTATGGCAACTGGTGGTATTTGACAAGGTTTCCGGAGCCCCTGGGTACAGTGGGAATTGTAGTCTCAATCTGACACCAAGAGTGCTGAAACTTACTCGCCTTAATCTAGGGAGCGCAAGGGGAGCATGGCATTCTGGGAGTTGAGATTCTTTCCCGCGGAAGAGGCTCGAAGAGGCTCAACTTCCCAAGTTCATTCATCCAACAAAATGTGCTTTGAAGATGGTATAGAAATTTAGGCTAGTAAGTTGAAAAATACAACCTCTCTGGCCCTGGCTGGTGTGGCTCAGTGGAGTGGGCGAGCTGCAAACCAAATGGTTGCTGGTTCCATTGCTGGTTAGGGCATAGGCCTGGGTTGTGGGCCAGGTCCCTGGTTGGGGCCATGTGAGAGGCAGCCACACATTGATGTTTCTCTTCCTCTCTTTCTCCCTCCCTTCCCCTCTCTCTAAAAATAAATAAATAAAACCTTTAAAAAACTATGTTAAAATAAAAAAAAGAAAAATACAGCCTCTCTGAAAGGAGCTCGCAGTTTCAACAAGACATGTACTATCCAACTGGAGTCATTTCTAGATTTCCATAAACAAATCCCTGAGGCTAAATTTAGTATTTCTTCACTTTAGTCTCAAACACCACCCCTCCCCCGAAAAAAAAAATCCATCTTATTTGGCCTATGATTTTATCTCATGAACTATGTACTCTTTCATTTCTTTTCTGTAAAGTAAAATTTTAAATATGGTTTTCAAATCCACAAGTAAGGAAATAGGGAGAATAAACTATCTGTACCAGGCATGCAGAGCATGCTCTTCTGTCTCCTTCCACTTTGGTTACATAAACTAGTTAGGACCTAGTGCAGATGAGGCAGAGAAAAGTTAATGAATGTCAAAGAGAGCATAGGTTAGAGGAGGGATTACAAGCACATCAGACAAAGGTGAGGGTATCTGTTTGGGGAAGTTTTTGGTTCACCTCTACATGTCCAGCAAATAAATTTAAGTTATCTACATGCACTTTTTTTCTTCTTTTTTTAGTGGCCCTGGCGAGGTAGCCCAGCTGGTTGGAGCATCATCCCCATAAGCCAAGGTTGTGGGTTGGATCTCCTGTCAGGGCTCGTGCTAGAGGCAACCAATCCACACATAAAAAAGTGGAACAAGAAATGGATGTCTCTCTCTTGCCAATAAATTAAAAATAAAATTTGTTATAACACTTCTGTGACATGTTAATTTAGCCAAATGACCTTAGTCTTACAGAAGCATATGTATTTTCTTTAGAAATTAGGTTAACGATGCTACTGTCAATGTAAGAAACGTCCAAACCTGCATGAATTTTTTGTGACTTCATTTGAGCCAAACTGACAATTTCCAGGAAGCAAAATTTTTGAGAAAGTGCACTAGAGAATGGCAGTTTGACAGTTAATTTTGTACGTTACAATCAAAGGAGAAGGCGGAAGAAGGGTGATATGGAATTTGTTAGTGGGAGATCAGGGAGGTAGGAGAAAGTGAAGTGAGGAAATCTCTGAGACTGGATGAAGAGTAAAGTGAGACAAATACTTCTTTTACATTGGTGAGTACAGGGCAGTTAACAGTTAACATTTACAGCACACGGAGGTGGCGGGCAGGAGAACAAGGTGACAGTAGGGGGTTCTACGGTCTCCTGCTCGGCTGGGAGGTTGTGTCCTGAGGGATCTGGATAAAAGATTACTCTGCCATTTCAAATGTGTGTTATCCTAGGTGCAACAAGACAACAGACAGGCCCAGTTAAGTTCAAAATTGACCTTTGTCAAGGAAGCTACAGGCCTGAGATAGGAACTACCTGCTGTGATTTGCTCTTACTTAGGAAGTTTTCATTGCAGACCTTCTCATGTGGTTACTTTGGTCTCTGAGTTTGTGGGACCTGCCATGCAGGCCTCCCTAGGGCTTGTCGGGTTAGAGTGTAACCCCTTTTTTGTCCACATTTCTCTGCTTTGTTTCTGGATGGCACTTTGTCTGTTCCCACTGTGATATAAAACTCACTGTCCCATAGTAAGTGTAAACAAGAATGCATTATTAAAGCACAATAATATTTTATGGTAGTGAGTAAATAGATTCAAGTAGGATAGAATTTGTCCAAGAGGAAAAGGAAGAAGGAGAATGACATGGCAACAGTGATGACCCTTTAATGATTGCCTACTGTTTACCAGGTATTGTACTGCACTGGTACCTTTGAATACATTAACCCTGTACTTCCCAAGAGCCTTCTGAGAAGGCCTGCCTGAGCCTATGTGGTAGCTGTAAATGATGCCCCTCACATTTCCCGGGATCCAGGCCTGGTTGACCACCCCCCACCCACTCCCTGCACCACCAATCAGGGGAGCAGAATTGATGTGGTAGCTCTTCTCTCTTTGGGTTTATTTTACAATCAGAATGCAGCCCAGAGCTCTTGCCGTCATGACCCCCTTTTTGCCCATACTGCTATCTCCAGTTCTTTTTAACATTGAAGAGCAGCCACCACAACACAGTATGGCATCCTCTTAATCCATAGGTAACCACAAAAATGCAGTAACATTTTTTAGTTCCAATCAGGTGCTGATTTATTACTCTAGGCATCTTTAGGGCAGAGACTATTTCTTTTTATCTCTGTATGCTCATTCAGTGGCAGAGGTCTGAATTTACAGCATGTAACCATTCTGTTCTTTTCAACATACATATATCCAAATTATATTATGCTATTTTGCCATTTTGGGACTCCTTGTTATTTTGTGTGGGTTCTCAAGTAGTACAATATGTTTTTTAAAGATTTTATTTATTTTTAAAGGGGGAGGGGAAGGGGAGGAGAAAGAGAGGGAGAGAAACATCCATCAGTTGCCTCTCATAGATGCTGGAACCAAACTTGCAACCTAGGCATGTGCCCTGACCGGGAATCAAACCAGCAACCCTTCACTTTGTGGAACAACACTCAACCAACTGAGCTGCACTGGTCAGGGCTATACAACATATTTTTATCTTCCTTCTACAGGGAAGTAAAAATCCCAGAAATTATGTCTTTTGTTTCTTTGGGACATCCCCTTCACAAACAACAGCTTCTGTGCCTATTACCCTGATATTATAATACTTATTGGAGGTTCTACACAAAACGGAACCTCAATAACTCCTCACCAAAATAACCAATTGCAAAAAAAGAGTTCATTGGGAACTTCCGGCCAAGATGGAGGCATAGGTAGACACACTCTGCCTCTTCACACAACCAAAAGAAGGACAACAACAATTTAAAAACAAAAAGCAACCAGAACTGACAGAAAATCTAACTGTATGGAAGTCCGACAACCAAGGAGTTAAAGAAGACAGATTCATCCAGACCGGTGGGAGGGGTGGAGTCGGGCCGCCGGGCAGAGAGGACTTGCGGCAAGGCAGCAGCTGGCGGACTGGGTGGTCCCTCATTCTCGCAGATAAACCGGGAGGAATAACTCGGGAGAGAGACAGACTGCACAACCAGGGCTTCATCTTGGGGGAACAAAGCCTCAAACCCCTGATTGAAAACACCTGTGGAGGTTGAGGCAGCAGGAGAAACTCCCAGCCTCACAGGAGAGTTTGTGGGAGAGACTCACAGGGGCCTAGAATATACACAAGCCTACCCACCCAGGAATCAGCACCAGAAGGATCCAGTTTGCTTGTGGGAAGCAGCAGGAGGGATTTAAATCAGACAGAGAGCGGGGCAAGCGCCACTGTTCCCTCTCAGATCCTCCCGCACATACAGCATCACAACCCAGCGACAGGGTTGCCCTGCCCAGGTGAACACCTAAGGCTCCGCCTCTTACTGCATAATATGTGTGCTGAGACAAAAAAAAAAAAAATGGCCCAAATGAAAGAATAGATCAAAGCGCCAAAACAAATACAACTAAGTGATGACAAGATAGCCAACCTATCAGATGCAGAGTTCAAAACACTGGTAATCAGGATGGTCCCAGAATTGACTGAATCTGGTCGCACATTAGTTGAAAAAATGAAGGCTATGCTAAGTGAATAAAGGAAAATGCAGAGGGAACCAACAGTGACAGGAAGGAAACTGGGACTGAAATCAACAGTTTGGAGCAAAAGGAAGAAAGAAACATTCAACCAGAACAGAATGAAGAAACAAGAATTCAAAAAAAATGAGGAGAGGCTCAGGAACCTCCAAGACATCATTAAACCTTCCAACATCATAATCATAGGGGTACCAGAAGGGGAAGAGAAAGACCAAGAAATTGAAAACTTATTTGAAGAAGTAACAAAGGAGAACTTCCCCAATCTGGCAAAGGAAATAGAATTCCAGGAAGTCCAGGAAGCTCAAAGAGTCCCAAAGAAGTTGGACCCAAGGAGCAACACACCAAGGCACATCATAACTAGATCACCCAAGATTAAAGATAAGGAGAGAATCTTAAAAGCAGCAAGAGAAAAGAAGACAGTTACCTACAAAGGAGTGCCCATAAGTCTGTCAGCTGACTTCTCAAAAGAATCCTTGCAGGCAAGAAGGGACTGGAAAGAAGTATTCCAAGTCATGAAGGGCAAGGACCTACATCCAAGATTACTCTATCCAGCAAAGCTTTCATTTAGAATGGAAGGGCAGATAAAGTGCCTCCCAGATAAAGTCAAGTTAAGGGAGTTCATCATCACTAAGCCCTTATTATAGGAAATGTTAAAGAGACTTATCTAAGAAAAAGAAGATAAAAAATATAAACAGTAAAATTACAACAAACTCACAGTTCTTAACAACCAAATCTAAAACAAAAACAAAAACTAACTAAGCTAACAAGTAGAACAGGAACAGAATTGCAGAAATGGAGATTACATGGAGGGTTGTCAGCGGGAGAGTAGGTGGAGAGAGAGGGGAAAAAGGTAAAGAGAAAAAGTAGCATAGATGGTAGGTAGAAGATAGACAGGCGGAGGTTAAGAATAGTATAGGAAATGTAGAAGCCAAGACCTTATAATTATTACCCATGGACATGAATTAAAGCGAGGGAATGTGGGTGGGAGGGAGTGGGCAGGGTGCAGGGTAATAAAGGGGGGAAAATGGGACAACTGTAATAGCATAATCAATAAAATATATTTTATTAAAAGGAAGAGTTCCTTGGGGAATACAGAGACAAAGGAGCGACTATTTATCTTAAATATATTTATTTCCTTATAATATTAAATGTGTTCATTCAACCAAATACATATAATGAAAGCTAATCATGAAAAGTAGTGTATTGCCTTCCCGTTTTATGATACAGAAACATGTCAGTGGTCTTATCAAGTAATTTGAAAATACTTTAAATGTACGATGCAGTATTTTTAACTACAGTATTGGGGATCTGGAAAGGCCTCATCACAAGGAAACAATTGAAACTGCACCTGGGGACAGACGTTAGCTGGGGTTACCGTGGCAATGTTTCACCATCCGGACAGAATGGACTCACGATGTGTACGTCTGAGACTGATGTGGTGTTATATGTCGACTATACCTCAATAAAGCATAAAATAGACACAAGTACTTCAGAACCCATGATCCACTATAATCGACACTGACAAAGAAACCTTCTGAATTAAAAAAAAGATAGATTTTATTCTCAGAAAAATGCCTACTATAATAATATTATATCTATATCGATTTCAAAGCCAAGCCATGCCTGCAGCTCCTTCAAGGGAAAATGTCGAGCAGCACCCAGAACCTGTGGTCCCCCTTCTCTCTGACCACAGCATAGCAGTGATCCTCTAACGCAAAGGCAGCATTTATTAGCCAGACATGTAAGAGCTAGAATGCAAAGCTTTGCCCACACAAAAATAATAGCTAACACTTGAGCCAGTAAGATTCTCTATGCCTTTTTTCTTTTTCTCTATCTCTATTTAAACTGGAAAATTCATAACATACAAAAAGTGGCAAAGAGAGAAGCTATGACACTGATTCAGAAACAGGAGACATCAAGGCAAATTAAAGGTAGGTGGAAGAAGAAACTGTGATGAGAATGAAAGACATCCACTGGAAAAATAAAATTATCCATATTTACGAGGTTAGGGATAGAAACATCCAGGAAACCCGCTGAAAAAACTACCAGAACTAATAAAAACATGTTTACCAAGATGGCAGGATAAAAGATCAACATAGAAGAATTCATTGTATTTCTATACACTAGATATTAACATGCCAAAATTAAACTAAAATAAGTTATTTCATTTATAGTAGCATAAAAACAATTCGAATGTCTATTAGCTGGTGACTGTATAACAAAGTTAGCATATCCAGACAATGGAGTATTACTCAGCAATTAAAAAGAATAGTGTTCTGACATATGCTAGAATATGGATGAAACTCAAGAGCATTATGCCAAAGAAAAAAGGGAAAACACAAAAGACCACATATTGTCTGATGCCATTCAAACGAAACGTTCAGAATGGGTGAATCTACAGGGGATGAAAGCAAAGTGCACTTGTCAAGGGCAGGAAGAGGGTCAGATGGGAAGTGACGTCCAGTTGGTACAGGTTTCTTTTTTTGGGGGGGAGGGGCGGGGGGAATGATAAAAATGTTCTAAAATTAGATTATGCTGATAGTTGCCTAACTGGAAATATACTGACATTCGTTGGATTGCACACTTAAAGTGATCTTTATGACGTGTAAATTATATATCAATAAAGCTTTTGAGGAATGGATAGCTATCCAAACATGACTCAAATTCGTTTATCATTTAATAAAGTCCAAAATAAGGTGCTTTTGGGGGAAAAAGAAAGAAAAAAATGTGGGAAGCTTTGAGGTGCTGAAAAATAAGCAAGTCGACAGGGAGAGAGGGGTCGAAGCAGACTTTCAAGAATTAGCATCGTCCTACAAGTAACAGAGCACTGGAGTGAAGACCCACAGCTATGGAAGCTTCCAGAATTGCCTAGAATTCAGGAAGTCCTTCCAACTGTAATTTTCATAATGGCCGGCTCCGTCAAGTCACCTTGTCTTCCTAGGTTCTAAGGCACACGTAACTTTACTAAAGAACCTTCCTAATCACAGGAGGCATAGCCAAATATCTATGCCAATGATACAACCTAAGAATTTCTTCAGTTTCCAGCCAAGAAACCAGCGCTCGCGGTAAAAAGAATGAATATCACCAGTTCACTGTGATGCAGAGCAGAAAACTAAGCGGTAATTTGACTCTTCACGAATCTTAGCTTGGCCATCAGCAATATTACCTTCAAACTCCTTCACCCTGAGTGATTTCTTACCTTCCCACCATGTTAAGCCATTGGGATTAATGCTGCCAACAACAACGAAAAATGCTTTTGCTGTTAAAATTCTAATCATTTGCAATTCCACCACCCCCCTAAAAAAAAAGCCACCTAGACTTCCAAATCACTCTAACAAGTAATTTCAGGAGTCTCAAAGTAGGAAGAGTGTTTTTCACTACATACCCTGGTTTCTCAATCTCAGCTTTAGACAAAAGGTTACAGAAGACCAAATCCAAGGGATTCCCCCTCTCCCCCTTTTCTTCACATATCTCTTGATGGTCCCTGACATACTGGTTGAGAGTGAAGGAACAGGTGTGTGCGAAGGAGGGATAAAAACAAAAAGAACATGACCTGGCATGATGAGGAACCAATGAGGAGAGCCCGGATGCTGGTCCTCAGCTAGAAAAGCTAATCCACGTGGTATTCATCACAGCCCTCTCCCAGCTCTTCTGAGTAGCATTTAAGCTGCGCAGTATGGAACACAGAGTCTATGGCCTCTGCTGAAATAGAGTATAGATGTAATGATCATGTTACATGAGCTAAAAATTGGAGCACATGCTCTATTATTTATGTGCTTGTAGAGACAATTACATCGGCCCTTGAAATCACGATCATCCTAGAAAATCTAGGATATATAGTTGCCATAGTTATAGCAAACCAATTAAAATCACTGAAAAGTGTTTCTTACATAGTGCAATCAATATAAAGACATTCTGAAAATATGGACTAAAACTTACACGGCAAGCCCTGGCTGGTGTAGCTCAGTGGATTGAGAGCCAGCCCAGGAACCAAAAGGTTGCTGGTTCAATTCCTAGTGAGGGCACATTCCTGACTAGGTTGCAGGCCAGGTCCCCAGTAGGGGGCATGCAAGAGGCAACCACACATTGATGTTCCTCTCCCTCCCTTCCTCTCTCTCTAAAAATAAATAAATAATTTTTTTAAAAAAATAGACTTGTACAACAGGCTGTAATAGGACATCAGACTTAAAGATTTCCCCACCAATTAAGAAACATACAAAACCCACAAGGCCCTAAAACTGTAGCGTGCGCGCGCGCGCGTGTGTGTGTGTGTGTGTGTGTGTGCCTGTGCAACAAGCTCCTTTGACATATTCTGAATACAAGAACTTGGAGCAGCACATTTGAAGATATTAAAAACCCCCCAAAAGGCATGAAACCAGTCAGCAATGATTATGTCATTCATTAATACTACATAACAATGTCTCTCTGTGTCCTTGAAAGTAACCACAGTGATGGCACACAGATCACACATCTCCCTGTAGTGTCTCATCACTGTTTCGGTAAAACTGATCACTGCACTCCCCGTGCATCTAGTAAGATCAGGAGTCAGAGCTCTCCTGTGTTTCAGGAACTTCTCCATCTATCCTGACTTTCACTTAACTCTGATACCCTGTGCTACTAATTTCTTGCTCACAACAAACTGTGTATGCTGTGCCACATCATGTCGTAGGATGGGCTCCGGTGACCATGCTCCTTCACAGACATCCCTTAACACCAAGCAGCTCAAATAAGTTTCACACATGAGTTATAACTTGGCGACGTACCAAGATTTCTTGGCCCTCTGGCATTAACATTATTCTAAAGTCTCAACAAATTTATAGCACATTTCTAAAAGGCCATTCTCTGCCATTTCCTGGACATTCTTCTGTTATATTTTTTCCCTCTTTTATGGTTTTTCCCTGACACCTCATTTCTTTTCTCCTCATCCTACGTTCCTCAGAATATAGTGGCTGAAATACTGAGCGTTCCTATCAGCAGGGAAGGAGGGATGATGCTGGGGAGTGGGAAAGTCTGTCCAGAGAACGAGAGGCCAACCCAGCCTTGTTCCTGTCTCGTCCCCCCTACAGCTCTGCCAGGTTCCCAGGACCTTCCTGCGGGATCCTCTCTGACAACCGGAGCCCAGGTCAGGCAAGGCTCACCACCTCTCATCGCTGATCCTGAAACAGACACAAACAGCCCATCTGTCATCTCGGCCAAATGGTTCCTCCATCTCTGGCCTTGACGAATTTTCAAACCATTTTTACTCCAGAGGACAGGGACATTTTCCTAACCCTTTAACAATCTCCACCTGCCGTGAATCTTGAGCGATTTCTGAAATGCAAGCTGTTAGTCTCTTCACTTCCAAACAGCAAGTGCTTGAAATGCATCAAGGTCACACGAGCACTTCTGCTGTGAGGCTGGACAAGCAGAGCAATGCCTGTTGGTTGATGCTAATCTTGGAGAAACGTCCCTAAGTACACATTCTATCTAACTGCTGCACACCCAAGTACGTTGCCCCGTTTGTTTTCTCCTCTGCCCCAGTGCAGAGAGGCACCCATGAAGAGCACTCTGTGGGCATCTCAACACCAGTGAAACCATTTCACTCACGTGTTCCAAAGCAGAGGGTTTCCCAACCCTCAGCCTGAAGCCAGAGGACAATGCAATGCTTTCAGTAGGAATCGCAGGATTGTCAAGTGGAAGCCACCGTGACCATCAGTCACTCTCCCTCTTTATTTCACAGTTGAAGGAGCTGACAGCCAGAGGGGCTGAGCGGGTTCCCCAAGACCACACAGCTTGGTTTCATCAGAGCCCGGGGAGAGTCCAGATCCCCAGATTCTACCTGGTACTCTGCCCCCACCTGACGCTGCTCTCCCACAAGAAACTGCCCTCCTGAGCCCTGAGACCCAATCTGAGATATTGCAGTAGCTGCTAGAACTGTGGCAACCATGGCTATTAGGCAAAGATAGGGAGGGACAGTGCACGGCTGCGAGGCGGCAGTGCAGCATCCAGCACAGAGGTGGCTCAGGCCTGGCAGGGGTCAGTATACCCTCCCCAAAGGAACATGAGAAACTTCATCAATTTACTTGCTAATCGCACCCTAGCTAATGACCCAGCAGCTCCACTCCCGTGAAGATACACAACAGAGATACATGCTAATATCTACCAAAAGACATGTACAGGAATAGTCACTGCTGCTGTATTCACAAGTGCCCCCCATTTCCACCGTCTTTAGAATGGATTAACACATTGTGCCTTATTCACACAGTGGCACACTAGACTACAGAGAAAACGGATAAAGTAACCTCAACAACATGGCTGAATATCACAGACATGATATGGAGCAAAAGAAGCCAAACACAGGAGAATACTTACCGCATGCGGCCATTTACACGGTCCTCAAGCACAGGCCAAGGTAATCGGTGGTGGTAGATTCAAAGCACGTGTTACCTTTTTCAGTGGGGTTGACTGGGAGAGGCCACCAGGGCGTCTTCTGGTGTGCTGGCAATGTCTGATAGTGTGGTTGTTGCGTGGGTGTATATATTTGTAAAAATTCACTGGGATGGAGGCTTAAGATTTGTGCACTTGCCTGCACAGAAGACAGAAGTAATACTTCATTTAAAAAATTAATTTAAAGAGAGAGAAAGGTTTGTTTGATAGATCTCAGGGGATATGAGAATTCTTTACAGGAACACTGGGATCCAGAATACTTCATCATTAGCATGAATATTATGAATCTGTTATAATCGTTCATCTATGAAGCTGAGAAAATCAAAAGGTGGAACAAGAGGAATGGAGGGACAGGTATGTCCCAGGCCGTCCCAAATGGAGGAAGTGAAAGCAGCCATGGGCTCGAACGAGCTCCCACTGACTGGCAGAGTCGTCCCACCTTCGGTGACACCCAGCTCTGCATTCAGTAACATCACCCGCGGAGCTTGAACTTGACCACGGTGAGAACAGTTTTCCCCCAATAGAACGCAAACGTTCACAAATCAGAGCTCTTCTACGTTTCCCTCGAGCTGATTGCGGAGAGCAGGCTGGTGACTAAGATTTAAGGGCGGTCCGCACGGGCCTGTGTACTGAATCTAAATGAAACGCATCGTACTGGGTCTCCAGGCTGCTGTGCAGTCGATCAGGGTCTGCTCACATATTTCTCCCTTTTCCCACTTTGTTAAGCATTGCTTTGTTTAAATAAAAAAAAATGCTTGCTATTACGCCGCTTCAGTCAATGTATTTAAACCACTGTGCACAAACAGCATCTGACTTTTGACGGGATTCAATAAATGGCGGTTCTGTGTTTTTCTCTTAGGATTCATTTTATTCTGCATGATTTAAAATATCTTATCAATTATATTTCCAAGCCCTTGATATCATTTTTTTTTGTACATGTTTTAGGTATTTAAATGACTTAGATCAATCCTATTTTTAAATTCTTAACTTAGAATTTTTATTTTTAAACTTTTATCTTTTTTATCTTTCTTGAGTAACTTTTAGTTATTGAATATAACATGTGTTCATTGTAATAAATATAGATAAACAAAAGATTGAAAACTAAAATCACTGGACACTTCCGGGTGGGACCAAAATACAGCAGCAGGGCAGGTGCTGGCAGCTCTGGTGGCCTCACGGTGCCTCTAATTGCAATGAGAATGTTCTGGAGCGTCGTCTGCCTCCTGGTCCCCCGGTTCATCCCTAAGGGTCCCAACCGGGGAGGTATCATCACAATGTCAGTGACCGGTTCAGTTTGCTGCTACCTCTTCTGGCCAATTGCAGTTCTGGCCCAACTCAATGCTCTCTTGGGACCACAGGTGAAAAATGAAACCATCTGGTATCTTGAGCATCGCTAGCCTTGAGGAAGAAGACCCGCGGACCAGTGCTCAGCCACCGAGGTCCTGGAGAGAATTTCTCTAGATGCAAAGCCACCTCTACACCCAAACCACCTTCCTTGACTCGCCTCCTTGGGCCATCCGCTGTCTTAAACATTCACAGCACAGCTGAATACCTTATTCTACAATGCAGGATTTTTTTTTCCTGTGCCTTTATTACACTTTGATGAATTATGCACCTCCTTAATCTAAACAGTGCTGGTGACATAAAATATGTATGCACTCTTCTGAGATAGAAGGTGCTATTCTTCTGAGAAACATGCCCTCTCTCCTTGGAACCTGTCGATTTGAGGGTGGCTCCTGCCTGCTCAGGACGTGGGAATCAGGGCAGTGTTTAAAACCTGTCAGGAGAAAATTTGGCTCCAGTGCGGTGTCCAATAAGAGAGCACATTCAGGGGGTGATGTCTCCCAATAGAATTACACCAAAGTGTATTTTCAGGATGAATTTCTTCTTCCGCCATCTTTTGGAATAAATTATTTTCCTGCTTTTTATGGAAAGAAAAGAAAATTAAAATCACTCATAAATACCCACTACCCATAAGTAACTACTACTAACATTAAGAACATACACGCATTTTTTTCTCCAAAATTAATGGTATCATATAGTATATACTATTCTTTAACCTGCTAGGGGTTTTGCTAAATAAATCGTGATTCTCTTTGCTATGTCATTTTCTTTTACAAAATATTTCCACTGATGGTATAGTATTCCTTCATATGTAATAAATCTTTATTTATCAAATTTCTAACTCTTGGGCATTTAGGGATTATTTTCCCTAGTTTTTAAAAATACTATTAACAATGCTTTGATGATTCTTGTAGGTCATTTGTTTTGTGTATTTGCGATTATCTTCCTAAGATAAAGTCCTAGCAATTAAATTACTGGGCAAAAACAACCTGTATCTGAAAAGACAAATACTATATGATTCCACTAATATGAGGTACACAGACTAGTCAAATCCACAGAGACAGAAAGTAAAATAGTGGTTATACGGACTGGAAACCGGGGGGATGGGGAGGCACTGTGGAATGCAGGGGTGTCTAAACTGCAGCCCACGGGCTGCACACAGCCCAGGATAGCTGGGAATGAGGCCCAACACAAAACTGTAAATTTACTCAAAACATCAATGAGGTTATTTTACTCATAAAATAATATTCATAATGTAATATGTCCAATGTATTTAATGTGTGGCCAAAGACAGCATTTCTTCTTCCAGTGTGGCTCAGAGACACCAAAAGGTGGGACACCCCTGGTGGATGCCAAGTTTGTTTTGCAAGATGCAACAGTTCTGGAAGGAAGTGGAAGTGATGACGGCACAGCGATATGAAGGTACCTAAATAAGACCACAGAACAGTACGCTTAAAAATGGTTGTAATGATAAAGTTTGTGATATGCATTTTTCCACAATTAAAAAAAATTATGTTTATTTTCAAGCTTTTCACACATCTTCTCAATCCCTGTATGCAGAAAATGTTTACAGTTCCACCTGTAGAATGTGCAGTGGTTGTTTCCTGTGTCCTTGACTATACTGAATGCTGTTATTTTTCAAACCATAAACAACTTGGTAAGTAGAAAATTGATAGCTCATAGTTTTAATCTGCATTTATTTTACTACTTGTAAGGTTGGATGTTTTTCTACATCCGTGTTATTTGGATTTTTCATATGTGAATGCATTTTCTTTGTCCATTTTTCTATCGGTATCTTCATCATTTCTAAAATATTACCTTAATGTTCTGACTGATATGGCTCACTTGGTTGGGCATCATCTTGCAAAGCAAAAGGTTGGTGGTTCAATTCCCTGCCAGGGCACATACCTGGGTTGTGGGTTTGGTCACCAGCAGGGGCTATACAAGAGCCAAGCAATCATTGTTTCTCTCTCGCTCTCCCTCCTTTCTCCTCTCTCTAATAAATAAATATTATAAATATTTTACAAATAAATAAATATTTAAAAAATAAATAAAACAAAATATTATTTCAACCGTAGCTTTTAAGATAATACTATTTATTTCTAGGTATTTTTTAATTATACATCTTTAAAAAGTATAATTATAATTTATAAAGACTTTAAACAGTATAATTATAATTTTATTTTATTTTTTAAAGGTTTTATTTATTTTCAGAGAGGGGGAAAGGGAAGGAGAAAGAGAGGAAGAGAAACATCAATATGTGGTTGCCTCTTGCACGCCCCCTACTGGGGACCTGGCCTGCAACCAGGCATGTGCCCTCACTGGGAATCAAACTGGTGACCCGTTGGTTCACAGACTGGCCCTCAATCCATTAAGCCACACCAGCCAGACCTATAATTTTATTTTAACATTAATTGTAATTTTGTTTTATACTATTAAGATTTTTAACTTTAAATCATTTTATATTTATTTTTAATTGTTAATCTTACAAGTATGTTCTCAAATTTTTATAATTGCTGTTATCTAATTTGAATCATTAGTGTCATTCTTCCAGTCATTTTATCTTCTTATACAGCTCTTCTTTTTATCCCTCTTCCTAATTTCCTTTGAAAATAATCTTTTCTGTTTTCAATGATCTTTTTAACGATTATAAGACTAATCAGAGGAGAAGCACATTGGGATAGCTCTGGGTGGAAGAGACCACGCTGTTCAAGGGAGTTTTGAAGTCTTCTTCCCCCGTTTGCCCTGAGGTTACTCTTTTGGAGAAGAAATAGACGTTTTTCCTTCCCAGGTTGGCCCCTCATCCCTTGAGACCCACGGAGCAATGCTCCTGCCCACAGTATCAGCCTGTGCATGCCTCTGCAGGAGCGCTGCAACCTCCAGCCACCGCGTCTGCCCTTTCAAAGAGACCTATGGGTGAATATGCGGGATTCCAGATTTGGGGCAAGCTGTGCCCAGCACACCCCATGAGGCAGGTGGGGAAGGCAGTCAGGAGAGCACACCTGAGGAAGACCCCTCTCGCCCTGCCTTTCTCCTGACGGTGCTGAGAAGCGGGAGGGCATTGCACCCACTCTTTCTCCTCGGACACTGAGAGTGGGGGTTGTGTCTTATTCAGCCCATCTGGAGTCCTGAGTCTTTGATATACGTTGGTTAGATGATTCATTACTGTGAGCCAAGTACGTTCTCATTCACAAAGAGCTGGCATAGTGCCATGGAGACAGAAATCTTAGGTTCTAGCCTCAACTCTGTGACTAGTTAAGTGAGATCTAAGGTGGAAACTTCAATAGAATGTTTCATTTGCCTAGTGCTTGGTTTCCTAATCTCTAAATAATAATAATACCTACCTAATTGACCTTATAAAGATAACATTAAAGAGCCTTCCAGACTGTTTTAGAGATTTCAGGAGAATTTTTCATTATTTACACTCAAAAGTAGTTTGGAAAACCTGAATAGACTAAAAAGTGACTAAGACATATGTATACTTGTCCTCTTTTTCTTGGTCTTGCACAATAAGATATAGACTTGGCTTTTCTGCTCAGCAACCCCCTTTTTCCTTTTCCTCCTCCTCCACCCCTGGGCGGATACGGTCACCCAGTGGAGGCAGAGGACTGAGGATGGCTGGATCTGTGCCGAAGGATCTGGGTAACTCCAGGGGAGACCAGCGGAAGAGGGACAGGGGGCAATGGAAGACAGGAGGGCAGCCTCATGGACAGCAGGAGGGAGTTCTGTGTACGCACTCACGCACACACACACACATATGTACTGCAGTTGGGAATGAGGGGGTACCAGTGTCTAGCTGCAGACCCTGAGAGTATGAGGGACTAGAGGACAGAATGACAAGGGAGACAGGGTATTCAACAAACGTCTCTGTGGACTATGAAGTGGCTCCATTTTATTTATTGTCTTTCTGTAGACGCCACTCGTACCCATCAGGGTCCTCCAGAGAAGCAAAAATAGTAGGAGACAGACAAATATTTCAAGGGATTGGCTCATGTGGGGACTGGCAAGGTGAGAATATGCAGGGCAGGTTGTCAAGCTCGAAACTCCAGGACAGAAGCTGATGTTGTAATTTTTTTTTTTTTTAAGAAAAAAATGTATTGATTCTAGAGAGGAGGGAAGGGAGGGAATAAGAGGGGGAGACAAATATCGATGTGAGAGAGAAACACTGATTGATTGCCTCTTTCATGCACCCCAGCCAGGCACAGAACCTGCAATCCAGGCAGGTGCCCCGATCAGGAAATGAAACCATGACCCCCAGGTTTGCAGGACGACCCTCAACGAGCTAAGCCACACCAGCCAGGGCTGATGCTGTAATCTCAAGGCAGAAATTTTTCTTCTTTAGGAAAACCTCAGTTTTACGATGGCAGCCTCTCAACTAACTGGGCAAGGTCCACTAACATTATCGAGGATAATTTCCTTTGCTTAAATTCAGCTGAGTGTAGAGGTGAGCCATAGCTGCAAAACACCTCCACTGGGACCCCTTGGTTAGTGGTGCTTGAATAACTGGACACGACAGCCTAGCCAGCTTGACACAGAAATCCGACCATCACGTCAATATAGACATGATCTGCTTTACGCTTGTGGCCCTGGACTGTCTCTTGGAGACCCTGACCAGAGACCGAACCACACAGTGCGATGAGATCTGTTCCTGAAACATGTATGAACTCTCTCAGATGCACAAACACGAAAACCAGCGCCACACCCAGGATTAAGTGGGTGCTGTGCAAAGCATTTTCTATTAGAACTGTGGAGTGAGGGGAGAAAGAAAATAATTGGACAGGTGGGCGCTCCTGGGTGGGCCTCCTCCCTGAGGATGGGCGAGCTGGAGGGGTCCACTCAGGATCAAGTGCTGGCCCAGGGAAGGGCGTGTCCTGAGAGCGAGCACCTTGTCAATGATGGACGTATGTCTATCCTCACAACTTAGTGTCTGCCCCCATGCAGTCCACAGGTGCTATTCAGTTGTGAATAGAAATGCCTTCTAAGGAGAAAGGAAGGACCAGGAGGGAGCCTGGGAAGCAAGCAATGGGACGAAAGGAAAATACGCTAAAGGCTTCTGTGCAGCCTGGTCATCTGAGTCAGTTTTCTCATCAGATTGGTTCTCTGGGGCCCTGAGTGCAGGTTGCTCAAAGCCCTGTGCTCCCCGCACGCCCCCTCCCACGGCCTTTGTGTCCTCATGCTGAGTCCCCAAGAACCATTTCCTCCCACTCAAGCCCTGGACTGTCAATTGCAGAAGGACTGTGGAAGCCCTCCTCAACTCCCCAGAGCAGAAGATCCCCTGGATGGAGAAACTGTCTTCCAGGTATCCCTTCCCAGGAGAGAGACATGCTGTAAACTGAATCCTGAGCATCGAAAACACAAGCCTTGCCAGGTCACATATCACGTTTAATGATCCCTGAAAGAAACCATCAGTAAACCTCAGGCAGTGATCTGGAAGTCTGCAGGTACAGCTACACATGCCACAAGGTGAGGCAGATGACAGAGAGAGGCTCATTTCACTTGGGCAGCATCTCAGTTTCTTCCTTTCATGGACCATTGTGTCCGCCTCTTTGTCTGCGGTACCATAGAGATGGGTCTTACCTAAACGCATTAGGAATTTACAGTTAATCTTGAGCTGCGATGAGCCTTATCAATCGCGTATTGGTACCATATTCATGAGTCTGTGGCCTGTGTGTTCTGAGAGAGGGATTCAGTTATAAACAAAATTCTTTGGCTGTCAGGATTGTTACATGGTTAATGTAGCTGTGAACATCAGAAAGAAGAATTCTTGTCAACTTTCCTTGTCTTTCATTTCATTTCTGCTCTGCCTTCTCCAGTCCTCAGAACTAGGATGGGGTGCCGATTCCCCATCTTCACCTCTGCACCCCCATGGATTGCCCCCTCCCAGTGTGAGGCGGGCTCCAGTCACTGGTGCCCGTCAGACCAGGAGACCAAGCGTATCAACTGCCACAACCCTGACTTTACATTATGATGGTGGCAGACTGAACTTTCCAAAAATGGCCACAGTGATGTTTCTGATGTTTTGTCCTGTGAGCTTTTCCCCAGAGCTTTGTCACTCTCTTTGAGAAAGTGGGGTCTATTTCCCCATCCCTTGAGCCTGGTTGGGACTTTGTGATGTCCTCAATGAACAGCATGCAGCCAAAGAGACACTATATGACTTTTGGGGCTAGGTCATCGAAAGCAACATAGCTTCTGCTTGGCTCTTTCTTTCTCGAGATGCCAAACCACGGAACCCAGCCGCCATGCCGTGATGGAGCCCAGGCCACATGCAGAGGCCTCGTGTTCCCGCTGATAGTTCCGGCTCAGGTCTCCACCTCCAGTGAGCATCACCACCAGACCTGTGAGTGAGGGGGACTTTAGATGATCCTCGCTTATGCTGAGTGAAGCAGGGATAGGCTACGACTGCTGAGCCCTGCCCAAAGCACAGGTGTATGAGCAAAAGGAGTGTTGTCTTGTTTAAAAAATATAGGGTAATTTGTTGCCACAGCCATAGTAACTGGAACCATGTCTCCTCTAGATCCGGAATCCAGGAGCCAGGAAGACAGCTAGACTCCCCCCTCACTGAGTCAGAGGCCAGTCCCAAGCCTTGGTTCCCTATAGTTGCCTCCCCACATTGGCTTAGCCCTACCCTGGCTGGTGTGGCTCCATTGGCTGTAGCATCATCCCGTAGACCTCAAGGTCATGGGTTCGATTCCAGTCAGGAAACACACCTCGGTTTGCGGTTCAATCCCCGGTCAGTGAGCATACGGGAGGCAGCCAATCGTTCTGTCTCCCTAAAAACAACAAACATATTTTTAAAAATAAAAACAAAAACAGATTTGTTATTAAAAATGAAAATAAAAGAAATAAAGACTGGGCCCCTGTGTCCTTTCATCCTCCTCAGTTCTAACCACTCACCCTGCCTGCGAGCGCAGCCTCCCTCAGGACCGGCATTCGGCCCTGGACTCTGCCTGGTGCCCAGGAGCTGAGTGTACCTGCCTTCTTCGGCCCTGTACCTGCTTTAAACTGTAACCCTCGGTGCAGGTTCACCCTGTCACCCCAGTACACCCACCCTTCCCATTACAGATGACGGCAGCCCGGGAGCTTGATCACTGACTGGCCCCGGCCAGCCTGGCTTGATCGGCGCTCTGGGGACAACCGTTACCTGGGCCAGGACCAGGTGTGCCACGCCCAAGAGTGTTTCTTGCCAGGTGGCAATATCTCAGGAATGGGCTCGGCAGGTGGGCCAGCCTCCCAGGTCACGGGGACATTGTCTTACCAGGTGCCCAGGGACCCACTCCTCCCACCCCTCCCCGCGATGGGCTCACAGAGGTCACCCGTCAGTAACCCCTGGAATATAACCGGAGGGTGGTTTGGGATGAACGTGGGCAAGCAAGTCCTGTCACACGAGGAGCCCTGAGCAGAACTGAAGTTCTCGGAGGGGCAGAAGTTTGAGGTTATTGTCTAGTCTTCCCATTCTGAAGTAGGATTGGGAGGTCTCTCTGTATTTAACAAAATGAGCACAGATATATTCTCTGAGCTGCTGGTAGCAAGTTCATTGCCAGGACAAAACTCCACGTTTGTTGGAAAAATTCCATCACTCCACATAGGCCAGTTCCACGGGCATGAATGTTGGCTGATGCCAAGGTTTCAGAGAAGGAAGAAAGCATACTTTTCCTGTAAAAATAAAATTATTTATTTATTTTTAGAAAGAGGGGGAGGGAGAGTGAAAGAGAGGGAGAGAAACATCAGTGTGTGAGAGATACATTGATTGGTTGCCGCTCACACACCCCCAACTGGGGTGCTGGCCCACAACCCAGGTGTGTGCCCTGACTGGGAACCAAAACAGTGAACTTTTGGTTCACAGGCTGCAGCTTAATCCACTGAGCCACACCCACAAGGGCAAAAACATACTTTTTCTAAGACAAGGACAGATATTTTGCTCCTGATGGAGAGGGAGAAGAAAGGGGAGAGAGATGGACTGGGACCTGGTTGGAGAAGGAGGGTAGTCAAAGAAGGGGGGAAGCCACATGTCCTGTCACGTGATCCCTCCCCGTGAACTTCATGGCTGCAGGAAGGTCCCCCAAACCAGCTACGCACCGGGTGTGAGCGAAGGTGCTGTGGAAAGTGGTGAGGAGGCCAGGTTTGCGTCTGGGCCCTGTGGGGAGATGAAGACGGGAGGGGACACCAGAGCTGGAGGCAGAGGCAAGTGTGGCCTGGGGGGGACAGCAGCAGGAGTTCAGGACCCTCCAGAGGGAGTGGGGGTGGGAAGTCAGGGCCACCCTACTTAAGCTGTGCAGCCTCCCCCTGAACAGTGGGCTCAGAAGGATTGCAGGCGCCCGAGGGCATATTGATGCTTCCGCCCTCCCCCGACCACTTGATGAAGAAGCAGCATGTGATTACTGTAAAATATCCAGACAGTCCACAAACTATAAAGAACAACATGAAAAGTCTTAGTTTGCTGCACATCTTAGAAACATATATAAAAATGCTTTTTTCCCAAAAAAATAGGATCAAAATAAATATGTTCTCTTGCCACCCCTTTTCCCAACTATTGTATAATGTTAACAACAATATACTTTCATTTCATGGGTTTGTTCCTCTTTACCAGAAAGAGTCAAAACAGTGTCATGGTTTATGAAGAATTCTGAAAAGATTCACCTAATTTTTTAAAAAGATCCTCATGTGGGGACATGCTCGTTGATTTTAGAGAGAGGGGAAGGAGGGAGACGGAGAGGGAGAGAAACGTCCATGTGAGAGAGAAGGAACCGAAAACCCCCGGTGTGTGCTGAGACCGGGAATGGAGTCTGAGACCTTTCCGCGTGCGGGACCACGCCCAGCCAACCCAGCAGCACCAGCCAGGGCGCACCTGGTTTCTTCAAAAGAAGATTATTTTTGGATGATGAAGTAAATGCTGCCAGGTGTCACATATCAAGGTTTTGGTCACTGACAACCCAGTATCCTCCCTGGAAAGTTCTCTGGAATTTGCACTTAGAGCTATTCGTTTTTGTAAACAAGTTTTCAAATATTGTTCATCTATGTCATCATAAATATAAAAAGACTTCGAAGATACCAGTGCTTTCCCCAACTCAAGGAGCTTGATAAAAATACTGATACTAATAAAACACTTAATATGTGTACTGTAAATGTATAAAAATACCAGAAACCTATGTCTAGAAGAACACACTTATTAACTTGGCTGGTTCTGAGCAGGAGAATGGAGTAAGGTGATGGACAGGGGACTTTAGTTTTTTCCTGTACTTACTTTACTATTATTTGAAAAGAACACATTATAATTTCTAAAAGCTTAAAACCAACCAATGTGTTAGCATAAAAAAGCTGTCAGGGGAGAACCGAACTTTTGTTTGACAACTGGGACATTTTTTCCATGAACGATTTGGGTGAGAACTGAATTGTTCAAAATGGGAGACGTTTTAGAACCAAGAGTAAACCATGAAAGGCTTGTTTTTGACCTTGAGGTGGAGAGACGAGAAGACAGGCCCTGCTGTGGCTCTGTCTGTTTCTGGGTGTTGGGGAAGAGGACAGTGACAATGGGAAGTTCCCTTGGGCTCCTCCCTTTTCTCAGGCCAGGGCAGGTGGGGGACGCTGTCAGCCCAGGTGATCCGGAGATCACTCATGAAGAGCAAATCCAAGCAGCCCAGGCAGCCTCCTATGATTTCTAAGAAAGTGTGATAACCAAGTGATATTTTTTTATTTGAACATGAGGATTAAACTTTTTTTTTTAAGAACAAACCTTTTAAACCTTTCCACCATCAGTAGGTATGTACCCTCAGTTGTTTCTCCAAAAATGGGGATGATTTTCCACAGACTTACTGGTGAGTACTCACTAGGTTTCTCTGGCAGCCGCAGGCTTGATTTGGGAGATGGCTGGCCAGCGTCGGGAGCTACACTGGAGTAGAATGGAGTTTGAACTCGTGGTCCAGACCCAGTCACCATAGAAGCTGGTCATTTTAGAGTGGGTACCATTAACCTTGTGGACAAACTGTGGCTCCAGAATACAACACATCAGAATCATAAACTTCATTTGCTAAATAAAGGCAAGTGATTTTATTTCTTGTTTACTTATTCTCAGTAACCCCCACTGGTTGCCCTCTTATGCCAGAATGTTTTCTCCGTAGTAACATGAGCTGAGCCTGTTCCATATGTAACTCAAGTCATTGCTGCTGAGAGTGACGGTTCACTGTGTGCCAAAACCGAATTCCCAAAGCAGGGCAGAAGTGACAGAATCAGCAATTAATAAAGTGGACCAGAAACTCTCCTTTCATGCTAGCTGGAATTCACTCAAAGAGAATTCAGACTGCAAAAGCATGCTGAGGCTGAGTTAGAAAGTGTAAACCCCCATGAAATGCAAGAAAAATACACTTCCCTCTAGAACAGCCAGTAGTGGCTCAGGCTGAAGGGCAGGGAGTTCACTGCCCTCTCAGGTCACTGGCCTGTAGCCTGACAGCTGGGAGCTCACCTCTGCAGGAACTCAGTGGGGTGACCCTGGCGAACAGGCAGCATTTTCATTCTGAACACCTCTCTGATTTGTCACTGCCCTGAAACAGGGCTGCTCCATAATAGCTTTAACCCGGGCATGCACACAACCTTGTGAGGCAAGCCGAAAGTTCGAGCACTTTCAAAAAACACTTTGCAGGTCTCCCCAACCCTTTCATTTCTTTTCTCCTTTGAAACTCAAGGTGGGGTTTCTTGATCAAATAGTGCATTCTCTTTAAAAATGCTAATTTCATGTGAAGCATTTCTTGCCCTCTTTCTACAGAGTGGTCAAATTTCGAAGACTAACATGGCAATCACATTGCTAATTTCTTTATCTGTTCTCACAAAGGTCTAGCTCTCCAAAGCAGCCTTGCAATTTAAGTGCCTCCCAAGCGTCACTTTCTGCTAGGCGCCAACGACAGATGCTACCTCTGTTGGCTTGCTGTTGGGGTAGCAGTCCTGAGCATTAATGTGTACCAGAAACACCTGGATACTTTGTAAATGTGTGATTTCCTGGACCCGTCCCCAGAAACAGTGATTCACAATAGGTTTGGGGTAGGGGTCCCAGCCTTCTACAGTTTTAAAAAAGCATCCCAGGTGATGCTGGTGCAGGTGTTCTGAGGCCCACATTGCTGTTCCAATGATTACAATCCCCTTGGTGGCCTCCTACCTCCCCAGGCTAGAAATTGTCACTAGATAGCATTTGACATTTCCACTTCATTTTGCTTTTTCAATGTGTGCTTTATGTGCTTTCCCCAGTGCACATAATGACTCTATTAAGACTCAATTTTTACTTTTTCCTGCTCCCACGAGATCCAGATTTGAGCTCGCGATAGGTCGAGAGGTGCAAGATTTTAGCCCCGTGGGTGTTTAAATCAGAATCTAATTTTGATGCAAGGTATAATGTTCCTTTGCTCAGAGCAGCTTAGGGAGTCTAAGTTGAGAAATATTCACACAAATGGGAAAAAATAAACTCCATTGTGGAAGAAGTGAATCATGTGGGTTTTTTTTTTTTTCTGAAATGTCACCCTCTATTTGAAAACTAAAGCATAGTTTTCACGCTGAAGGCAAAGAAGGCATGAGGCCTGTTTAGCCAAACTCTCACTGCTGAAAGCCTCATGCTGGGACATTTCACCTGCCTGCTCCCCAGGCTCCCAGTTCAGCGCCTGTGAATAACCAGGTGGGCAGAGCGCACACCTTGCCGACTGGCAAGGTCACCACGTCCTGATTCCAGGCCTCATAGCTA
Source organism: Tonatia bakeri (assembly GCA_004024845.1). NCBI lineage: Eukaryota > Metazoa > Chordata > Mammalia > Chiroptera > Phyllostomidae > Tonatia > Tonatia bakeri. Next base: position 38,237 of record PVIA01003763.1, read on the forward strand.
AAGGATTTCCTGTCTTACCACTGGGCAAAAATTTTTCCTTCTATTGATATTTTGACCTTCCACAAGCCCTCTGTGCTCCCTAGACTTCCTTGGTGTAAAAAGAGAACTGAGATGCACCGAGCGGCATCGCAAACATTACTTCATGTCGGGCCCTGGGCTCCTTCAAGGTGGCAGCTAAGGTTAGGACAGTGGCATATTACTCCTGAACCAGAGAGAGTCAGTGAATGAAAGGATGAAATCCTGTCCCCTCTCACAATTAGGGGTCTGGCCATGAGGCAAAGGAGAAGAATTAGCAAAATGGATGGTTGTGGGCAGCTGTTGAGGTTTTTTTTTTGCCTCCCTTTCTCCTTTTGGTAGTAGAATTCCTCTATTCTGTGGGAAACCCTTTACATGTGTCTGGGATTGAGCTGCCCCTGCCCCTCAGAACAGTTGGAGTACTCTGCCCCTGTCCCCTTCCCCACCCCAGGCCCGGAGTGTTCAGAGTGCTGGGAGGGGCGTAAGACCAAGGAGCCAATGAGCAACCTCCCTGTTGCTTTTCCGCCAGAGCTATGAGAAACCTTCTCTTTCCGCTGGGAATGCTAAACCAGCAGAAAGGGATTCTTGGGCTGTGTGATGTTGTCATTACCGTCATAATGAAAGAGCCTCTCTGGGAGAGGGAGGGATGCTCGGGGGCCCTGGTGCATTACATGGGCCCTGCATGCAGCCAGGTCTGACTTTTACATGAGTCAACAACCTTCTGCATCAGCACAGAAGATGAAGCCCAGCCACGGCACACACCACCTTCATCCACAATGAAACGCCCCTTCACTGCTCCCTCGACCTTGTCCTCCTTTTCCCTTGATTCTGTGCTCGCCCTTCTCAGGGTTACTGCCCTGCTCTCATGGGGCACATTCTCCATTATCTTCCCGAAATAGGTCTTTCCTGCCCTTGTTTTCTCTTAGTTTAGTTGGGTGTGGCTTTCTGTCACTTGCAAGCCAAAGAGCCCTGACTACAGATTATACATTCATCCTTGAGATTTACAGGATCGTGCCCCGGCCAGAGCCCCTTTCCAGCTACACACCCATGTCCCAGCCGCCATTAGTGCTGTGCTGATGACTTACACCTATGCCCTGGGTTGCTGACAAACTACCTTCACCTTGAGATACTTAAGAAATCACATCCTACCCAGGGGCTAGCCACTGGCTAAGCGATGCAGTGCTGCCCCAAGGAGGGACAGCTCTGCAGAGCAATCCATGACCCAGACTTTCCATGGATCCGTCAAGGCTAGACTTGAACTGAAGCTGCTTCTTTGCTCAGTTGGCTTTCTCCCTTAACCTGCTCTTCTCGCCTCCTTGCAGACTTTTCCTAAAGAGCCCAGGAAGCCCCAGGCCCCTGAATCCCTGTCTCAGCCCCTGCTTTTAGGGAGCACCCCAAGACACACTGCAGTTCCTTTAAAAATTAGTTTATATTTTAATCAAAGAAATATATTACATGGTTGAAAATAAAACAGAATGAAAAGGCTTTTGCCAGTAACAGCAGTCCCTTGCCCAGTCTCAGAGAGGCAATCATTCTCAATTCTTCTAATGCCCTTAGTAATTATTTCAGTGTTTTAAATAATATGCATACTCTGTTATTTCCGTTTTAAATGTTATTTATTGACTTTCCACAATGAGAGAGAATTTAGCTCATTTATACCACCTCTGCTTTCATTCTCCCACGACACACTATCAGAGTATATCAAACTTCTAGTTAAATCAATAGTCATTTTTTATATCACTGTGACTATTATGACCTATACCCATATTTCATCAAACTCAAGATGTCATCAACTGTAAAACATACTATTATTTTATATACTGCTACGAAGGAAAAATGTTGCCAATTAAGCATGACATACCATCTGTTATATGGTGCATTGCAGTCTTGGAAACAACATGGTGGTGAGAAAAATGTTTGGTCCCTTCACCTTCCCTCCACGCAGTGGAATCAGGTCCATAAAAGCAAGTTCATGGCCTATTTCATTCCCTGCTGCAGGCGCAGTGGCTGGCACGTCGGAGGTGCCCAGTGAAGGACTGTTGAATGAACATGCCAATCATGTCCCTTGTGGGCCTGGCCGTTGACCACGACACAAGTTGATTTTTGAGGAGGCCACCTGCCCACCCATGTTGTCATAGGCTCCAACACATCCCTTCCCTTTTCTCTCTGGAGATTCCCTCCACAAGCTCTCTGTCTTCCTGTCCCAATCTCTTTGGATTTCGCCCCAGAAATGCCCCTTCCTGCTTCCTCGTGCTCATCCTCCTTGTTCCTTGATTCCACGTTTCCCCTTTTCAGGGTTACTGCCCTGTTCTTATGGGGCACATCCTCCATTATCTTCGTGAAAAGGGTCTTTTGTTTCTGTTTCTAAATACAGTCACATTCTGAGGTATGAAGGGTCACATCTTTGACACCTGAATCTGGGGTCAGGGGACCTACTGTGGTCCATCACAGGGGCACCATTGGGGATGCGAGCCCTTTCTTAGTTTCTGTGGCCGAGGGAAGAGAACACTGCAGGGCCTGAGGAGAGGATCAGTGCTCCGGCCCAGCCCCGGCACACCCCACTCTCATTCACAACCTGTCGGTCAGAACAAATCACCCAGCCCAGCCCTACGACAGTGGGGCCGTGATGTGCGGGCTTCCCCAGGCCTGGCACGCACTGGTAATGCCTGCCGCGACTACCTACCAAACATGTGCCTCGCAGCCTCACCCTCCGCAAGCCTGAAACTGAACGAGACCTCTCCTGCTGGAGCCCAAACCGAACACGTTTTCTCCAGGAGATGGAAGCCGCTGCCCATCCAGTTAGTTGCCCAGCCTGGAAACCCAGCAGCCATCGCCTTCATTTCTCCCTCAGTATAACTGGTCATGAAGTCCTTTAGATTCTGTCGCCTTCAAACATTTGGGTTTGGCTTTCCTTCTTCATCCCTAACATTGCCTTAATACCAGCCTGCCTTGCTGCTCTCCGGGAGTATTAAAAGAGGCTTCTTTTAAGCTGAGAGTAACGGTTCCCGGAGTCTGGGGTGTGGGTAACTGGAGAGGTGCTGGTCAAAGGGCAACACCTGCAGCTGTAAGAAGAAGGAAGCCGGGAGCCCTAATGTGCAGCGTGGTGACTGCAGTTAATAACACTGCATTACGTACTGGAAAGGTGCTAAGAGAGTGGAGCTTAAATGTGCTCACCATGGAAAAGGTTATCCTGTGACGTGATGGAGGTGTAAACTAAACCACAGTGGTGATCATTTTGCAATAGGTATGTATATAAAGTTAACACGTCGCACTCCTTAGACTTCCCCAATGTTATGAGTCAATTATATTTCCATGCAGCTCTGGGGAGAAAAGAGGCTTCCTTTTATCCCTCCAGTCTTCATGCTTCGCCCGCTCTCTGCACAGTTACTGGAAGTTAGCCTCTGAAATTCCAATGGTGAAATGTCACTCTGGTGCTTTCCCTGGCCCTCTGCCTTTAGGCTGCCTAGGCTGCCATTCAAGTTTGGTAGTAGGGACGTTAGGTAGTGCTGTCATTTTTTCCCATGAGTTAGAGAACATTGCCCTCTACTCTGAAACCCCCTAGAAGCTCTCATTTGGAGAGTTGATAGCTACCCATCCTTCCAGGATCCCACAGGAACTGACACAATCTGCCCCGCACACACCCTCCTCTCGGCCCTCCCCTATGCATCTGGCTCTTGCTGACCGGGTCCAGTGTGCTGCCTCCTGACCAGGCTTCAACCCTGCTTGCTTCGCTGTCACAGGACCTTGCATTGGCTAGACTGTCTACCTAGATACTCTCTCCCCAGCTAGTTGGTGATTAATGCCCTCATTTCCTTAACATCTTTGCTCAAAAAAAAAAAAATCACCTTCTCAGCTCTCCTCACTCCATTCTCTCCTCACTCCTACCCTCGTCTACCCTACTTTTATTTTTTCTTCCTCATACCACTTTCCAACACACAACTTATCCTTTTCTTTATACTTGTTATTATTTATTTTCTCTTTCCATATAGTAGAGAATGTTTGTCCATCTTGTTCACTGATGTATCCCAACATATAAGAAGGCATGGCCCCTAGTAGGTGCTAAGTGAATGCACGAAGGTTGAGAGAGTGAATCTCTGTTCTTTTACTTTGCATAGGACCTTGTAATTATCAATGGACATACCTGCTGCTCCCACTCAAATGCAGATTTATTTCTCTAACTCCAGTATGATGCCTGTTCAACATAGAGTTGGTGAATATTTAAAAAACAAACAAACAAAAAAACAAAATAAACCTATCACTCTGCCCATAAGGATACTGAGGCCCATGGTAGGGTCAAGGCTAGAACCCAGGTCCTCTGTGTCTCTGGGTGGAATTTCTCCATTATACAGCCCCACTCTACTAAAAATATTTAAAAGCACATCTTGTCTTCCAACTCCGTTGTAAATTTCTTGAGACAGGGGCAAGGTACCAAGCTCTTCGAACTTCCACTGGTGTCTGATACCGTGCTAGATAGACGTACTTATCCAATAAATATTTGTGGTTTGCGTGTTCAGTAAAAATATGATTGTTGGTGTTGTTTCCACTTTTAACGACAGAAATGATAATAACCTCCCAGCAATCTGCTGTAAGTAGGTTCAAGACCCTGAAATACAATTTTAACAGTGTCTTCCATCAGCTCGTTCCCCAGAGAGATGAAGTGAGTTCATAATGAGATTCCTGCAATGAGTCAAAAACCAGAGGGAATGAGGGCAGGGTTTTGCCGCAGGAGACACAGAGGTGCCACTGGTGTTTGGGAGTCCATTTTTATTCTGCTACTCAAAGCTGGCCCAGCGCCACGGGGAGACAGCCAGGAGGATGAGTCCCCCGTGCTGCGCACACACTCTCTTTCAGATCTAGTTTCGCTGTGATGGAGGACTGGGAGAGAACTGATTGTCCACGCAGGATAAGCAGAGCATGCCACCAGTCTATGGCACCCCCAAACCCCACATGAAATAACAAATGGATTCATCACCGCCAACTACAACAGGTTATTTTCTCAGTTAGAGGCTGGTGCAAAGACTTTCATTTCAAGCTTCTGGTGCTGATACGTTTGACTCACTTGGTTTTAAAGTACTGGTTAATACCATCTGGTGTTTTTAAGCTTTGGTGATGAAAGTGTTAGTTCAGTAGAATCTGGGCCAGAGGTGGCCAAACACATAATTAAATGGGTAGGGGTAAGGTTTCATCATTTCCCTTTATGCAGCTAGCATATCTGTAGGAAAAGGAATGGAGAAAATAGCAAGAATTAGCCTGGATTGAAAGAATGCTCGTTCTCGCTACATTCTTCTGTCACTCTCCATCATCTAGGGTCGAGCCAGAAAGACGTCCTAATGACAGATTCCTCCTGAGCTGGAATATCTAAGGGTCTTAGTCACCCTAAAGGACCCTGTGAGATAAAAAAATGAATGCCCTATTCACCCCTCTGGAGCAAGAGTCACCTGGGAGTGTGAGGCAGCTACTGATGCAAATTTCTACCCTCCCAGAATGTCCCTTCCCATAGGTGTGGAGTGGGGCTCAGGAGTCTGCGTTTTTAACCCAGTGATTCAATAAACGGGAATTCTATGATAAACTTACTTTTAAATAGTATGTTAGTTACCAGATGGATTTTGGTGCCAATTCCAATGTAAAGACAGGATTTCCCCCACACCGCCAAGAGATGCTCTGGACACTGCGACTCAGAGTACTCCTTTTCGGACTGTGTCTAGTGTCTCAAGCTCCTGGGCTGCTGGGGTGGCAAGGTTGACTTCCGGTGTGTGGGCAGTGTCCCCGCTCACTCTCAGTGCAGCCCCCTTGAGGTCAGCCTCCGCACTTCACTGCGTTCTCCCCATCTCCCCGGAGAGCGTGACAAACAAACAAACCTAAAATAACTCCAACTCCACAAGCACTGGCAAGTTGCATACATTTCGACAGATTTTGTGATAAAACAGAGCAGAGGGATACATTTTATAAGGATTCTCTCCAATTTTCTCTCAACCCACAGTGGCCAGCCCTGCCTGCCTCTGCCGCCTCTCCAGCTCCTTAGAGCTCAGCATTGCCCTCTCCCCAGTTCCATTTTCCCTCCGAAGAGTTGCAGGGTTGTCCAACCTGCCACCCACGGCCACATGCAGCCCAGGATGGCTGTGAATGTGGCCCAACACAAAATTGTAAATTTACTTAGAACATCATGAGATTTTTGTGTGTGTGTGATTACATGTCACAATGATTTAGTGTATGGGCCAAGACAATTCTTCTTCTAGTGTGGCCCAGAGATGCCAAAAGGTCAGACACCCCTGGCAGCGTCTCTGGCTTCTTCCATTTGCATCCTCACAAAGAACTTCGTTGGCGACCATCTTTCTTAGAAGAGCAGGCGGATTGAACTGACATTCCTCCCCCCTGCCCCTCCCCACCCCGTCACATACAGTAATGGGAGTTATGTGCTGAGACATGGGGTTCTTAGGTACTGAACGCAGTGCGGTTCAGCTCTGGTCAGGGCCTTGTTCTAGTCAGGGCTTTGGGATCCAGGGATACGATACCAGCTGGGAGTTAGGATACATGGAGGAAGTCTCTTCACCCCCCCTTTCATGGATAAAGTGGGGTTCATAACACTTTCCTTACCTCCTCTTGCCAGTTGGGATTGTAGATGAGCAAGCATTAGCAAGAGTAATTAACAGACCCTGTGAAATTGCATCGTCTGGCTGAGATCCTGTGAAATTACCTTCCAGGTCTTACAACTTTGAGTGGCTTCTATCTGTATCAGCATGCAACCTCCGAACATCTGAGCCTCCTCGGGATTTTCAGCATTCACACGTCAGTCTAGTGCAGCGATTGCTTTTTTACCCCTTTGTCCCCGCTTTTCTCATTGCTAAGAAAAACACTGTATTGAAACTCAGAACCATGCCTTTTCTATTCCTGGTATTATTTCTCTTTACTGAGAGGGTAATTCTAAAGGTTTTAAAGGAAAACGCAGGGAATCATAGTCACAATGGTAAATTGAATTACATTCTAGTGGAATGAGGATGGCTGTCTGATAAAAAAGTATAATAACGCATGCTGTATCTTTTATTATTTTTAGTAAAAGCATTTCTTATGGGAGATTCCACTAAAGGGTTTTTCTATCAACATAACACCCGATTTAGCCATACAGACATAAATAAATAGGCAGAAGCACAGGGGGGAATTGAAAGTCCAATTGGATTCAGAAGATCTTGTTTTTCCGCTTTTTCTCTCTTGTTTTGCTCTGATTCATTGTGGCAACGGTGGGAAGGAGAGATGATCTTCCATCTGCACATCCGTTGCCATTAAGAGATCAAAAGACATGGTGAGTGGAATTTTCCTTGATGCCAAATTCTTCCGCAGAGCCTTTCAAAGGAAATTGGTCTATTTCACTGCATTTTTTTTTCCAGAAAACTCATCTCAAAAATTTTAGCTCTTAGCGCTGCTTTAACCGTACCCCTCAATCTCCTGGGATTGGGTCTGAGTTCTGACTTTCAGAAATCACTTTCTCGCCGTCACTTTCATACTTGAGGGACCTGTTGATCCCACACATGCCAGCACAGGAATCCATCTGCCATGATGGCGTGGTGCCCTTGCTGCAGGATGACATGCCAATATCCACCAGCCCCAGTACCAGCCAAAGTGGCATTTGCAACAATGCCCGGCATGACACAATCAACTGTGTACCATTCAGCAAGAAGGTCTTCCCAGGGAAGGCACATGCTGCCAAAGGAGGAACATGTTTCTCATTATGGCCGGTCACGCATGGTCCATTTCATTCTGCTGTCCCATGGGTGATATTGGTTCTGTCTGCCCAGAGCTTCCATGATGGAAAGAAGCATCTCCATACTGGCAGAACACACCCTGGCAAGGAGAATTAGCAGTCATCAGAACACCCATAGGTTGATCTACTGTCCCAATGTACCAGGAACTCGGGGGTTTCCTGAGATGCTGGACTATCAGCATCTTAAGCATACTGGGATGAGTTGCTCACCCTACCTGTGTACCCATCACCAGCCCCACCAGGTTAATTCTTCCTGGTCCTATGTCTGCATCCGACCTTGTTTCCATTTCTACTTTTGTGGCAGGCATCCTCCAGATGGCCCCGATGATCCCCACCTCCTGGTTTTCACACATTTGTTAGTCATTTCCAACCGAGTGTGGACTGGACGTAGTCACTCACTTCGAATGAGGATCAGGCAGAAATAAAAGGATTTCAGTGCTGAGGTTATTTTAGAAAAGGGCATGTGGCTTCCACCTTGAGTACTCCCTCTCCATCTTCCTGCCTCCTTCCCCTCCTCCTTCCCCTTCTCCTTCCCATCCCTCTCCCCTCCTTCTCCCCTCCCCTCCCCCTCCCACTCCCTCTCCCCCACCCCTTCCTTCTCCCTGTGAGGACAATCAGCTGCCACGCTTCACGCAGACTTATAGGAGCTGTCTCATAGAATTGATGTCTCCGGCACCAGGCAGCAAGGACCTGAGACCTGCCAACAGTCATCTGAGTGAGCCTCTGTCCAGCCCCTGCTGACACCTTGACAGTAGCCTTGTGACAGACCCTGAGCCAAGTACCCTGGGCTAAGGTGCACTGGGGCTCCTGACACACAGACACTGAGACAACAGATTTTTTTGTTTTAAGCCACTAAGTTTTGGGATATCTTGTTACATGGAAATAGGTAACACATACAACTTCAAATTGTGAAGAAGGTAGACCCAGTTCAGAAACGCACTGGATATAGAATATCACAATATTTAGAATTAACGTGGACTCGAGAGCTCAAATATTCGGACCAGTTCATTCGGAAGATGGGAGCCTGAGCCCAAAGGAGGCCAAGGGCACTGTTGCAGAGCAAGTTGGAGACAGCTGGACAGGCCAGTTCTGACTCAGTTCTGGCGCTGGTTCTGTTCAGTGCTGCCGCCCTGCTTGGCCACGCCCAGCACCCAGAATCCTGCTACCTCCTGATTCAGTTCACGAGAAAGAGACTGCCTGGAAATGACCATCACGGTGATTCTCTCTTCCACCACGGAAGTCTCTAACTCCCGTTAGCTAGCTGGATGCTGCTTTCCAAGGCGTCCTGGTGAAGTGGATGTTAACCCCACCCCCCATTTGGTTCCTATTGAAGAGGTATTGTTTCTCTGAGATCTTAAGGGGAGAGAATTTATTGCCAGCTTTGTCACACAGTTGATAAATGTAATAAAATCTTTTATACATGACCTGGAAACACTGCAGATTTTTCCAGGCTCTGACAGTGAAGACACCTCTTATCCTCTTTAAATCAACTTTCTACAGTGGGGACCAACGATCATCTCAATTCAATTCAACAAGTGTTCCTGGAGCACCTACGCCAGAATTTGTTCCAGAAGCGCTGGAATGGAAGAAGGCAGGGATGGAAAAAGTACATGACATGATTATTATCCTCAAGAAGCATTTCTGCATGGAAATAATAATCATAATTAGAGTCATAACAACATTTGGCCCTAGGGGCTTATCCATGCTTATCTAATATGTATTATTTCTTTTATTTAAAAATATCTGAAAAAATGAAACATTGACTGTTATTAATTCCTAGTGGTGGGCACATGGTTGTTATATTAGTTTCTTTTAAAATAAATACTATATTTTAATAATATATACATTATAGTGTATGTTAAAACACATTATATTTTATAAGGTACACATTATATGTTCGGGATTTTTTTTTTTTTTCAAATTAAAAGGTCATGTGTGTTCTGTGTCACTGAGCGCGCTCCGGATCCTGGAGACCCTGTGAACGAGGGAGGTCCACACCGCCCTGCCCTCACTGGCCCTGCTCAGTTCCTGCAGACTCGTGCCTGAGTCTTCTCTGTGTGATCGATTCATCTCACATTGGGTCTTTCTTTTCCTGCTGCTTCCTGTCTTTCCCACATTATGACTTTTCCAAAGACCCTGCCTTCCCCGGATGTGCCCGAAGTAGGACCGCTTCGGTTCCGTCGTTGTCGCCTCCAGCGCTGCTTCCGGCTTCGCTGGCTCTGGGCCCACTCGTTCATCTTGCTGGTGGTCCGGGGTTTTTACAGAGCTCTCCTCCAACCCACATTCCCAATGAATCCTTTTTTTTATCAGCCTTTTTTACTGTCCAACTTTCACATCTGTGCATAGTAATTGGGAATATGAGTGTGTGGATGATCTTGGCCTCAGTCTTTAACGTTTATTGAGTGCTCACTATGACCAAAGCACTGCACGCGTACTATGACAAGTACTGCACGTTTGATTTCTCATTGAATTCTTCCAGAAATCCTCCAAGGAAAGTACTAATTCTTCCTTGTTCCAGTTTAGAGAGGATGAGCAACTCAATCAAAGTCACTCAGCTAATACATGGAATTAAAATCTAATTCTGAATTATTCAAAAACCAGTGATCTCAATCACCAAGCTTAAATTCTTACCAATAAGAAGTAACAAGAAGTATGTCTTCATGGGAAAATACATGCATATATAAAATTAGTCCAGACAACTTCAGGAAGCTGCTGCACTAGATACAAGGCACGCCTAAGGTCCTGGCGCTAGCAGTCAGGAAAGTGAGAAAACAGTCGCTAACCTGAGAAGAGAAGGTTTCATGAAATAGATTCTTCAACTACAGTTTCTTGAGCGCCTGCTAGTGCCGTGCACCAGGGCTGGGGGATAAACAAGTCACTCTTCCCTTGGATTGCACAACCTATGGGAGGGATAGGCAATCAATCAATAAGGACGTGGATGAGGTATTTTCACATTACAACAAATGCTAGGAAGAAAATTAAAGTGAAATGAAAGTGCAATGGAGGTGGGGGCTCTTGGATTGATCTACTTATAAGACCCACTTGATTACAATTTGCAATTGATTTTCCCTTTCTGCCTCATTTCTCTGAGGTGGCATGACTGGGGCACCCCAAATGATAATCAGTAAGGCGAGGAAGGGACAGCATGTGCAAATTGACCATGTCAGGTCAAGTATTAGATTCTTCTACACATGCACTACCACGTAGTAGTATTTGGATATGTTAGAGGTGGGTAGGAAGGGAATGAATAGTAGGATCATGTGCGTGGGAGCAAGAGAAAGCATCCTGAGTGTGGGCAACAGATCTGGGAAGGAAGGGCATAGAATATATACTAGGAATTAGGGACAGGGTATTTCAGACAGATGAGAAAGGCTGGACTTTTGAAAGCCAGGGTGGGGTTTTAGATTAAAAATTATAGCCAGAGAAAATACTGAACAAGAGAATGAAATGGATGAAAAAAGTATGTTAAATGGTTTATCCTGGCTACAGATAACACAGCACAGATAGTGGTGCTGAGATAGTAGTGGAACGCAAAATAATCTTCTGGAGACTAGAGTTCAGATAAGCCTTCGGGAACCTTTATCTAGGGGGCAGGGATCAGGAATGGAGGCAGGAATCTGAGAGACGTTGCAAAGAAAAATTCAACTACCCAGCCCCGAGAGCCAGGACTGGGAGGCCTTCAGATAGGACTTGTGTGAGCTCTCCCATGCGGCAGCCTTGTTTTTGTCCAGCACTTCCGGAGGGTGGAGTTGTTCTGGTCTGTGGATGTTTGAACAGATTTCAAAAATGATCTCTCCAACTCTGCTTTTGGGCTCAAGAGGAAAAATTTCTCTCAACCCCTTACTTGGGTAGGTGGGAGGATTATGGGTAGGAGTTGAGCTTCCGGGGGGGCAAGAGGGCAGCTGCCCAGATGGCTGTATTACAGACTACAGACTAGTCAACTCCTGCATTTAGAAGGCTTCATTTCTCACTAAAATTTGTTCCACCCTTTGAGAAATAATGAAAGAACTTGTGCATTGTGCTTCATATATCCTAATGCTCCAATACTTTTCAATGATATTTAAATTGGTATTCTCTCTCAGTCCTGTAATTAATACCCTATTCACCAACATATGTATGTAATATATAATATTATAATATTATATATAAGTTTTAATTGAATTCTGGGTTTCAGAGACTAGAGACTTGTCCAAGTTACCCCAAGAGAAAACGGGAAGGGACAAAGAATGGTAAGGATTTGTAACAGGATATGAAGAGGGGACTCTTCCTGTCTCAGAATTTGGGTTTAGACTCCCCAATTCACAATTATAGGTGCAAAATTCCTGTACCTTCTAACCTGCAGCACTGCACCATTGATATGGGACATGCAAGAAGGGGTGGTGGGGAACATTCTGGCCAGCCTTGGCCCATCAGCCATCCCCAGGCAATGTAAGAGGAAGTACATTTATTAAGGGGAATAGAGGCCAAGAGTCGGGATGTTCGGAAAGGGCCATCCATATGTTGTTCATCAACACACTCCCCACCTCACCCCTCTTCCACCATGTGCCACATGTGGTTGGTGCCGTGCCCCATGCCCCTGCCCTTACCACTGCCGTGGGCGCTGATCCAACCTCCCACTACCCTCCCTGCCTTTCTTTGCCTAAGCGCTTTCTCCAGCTCTCAGAATCCAGACCAGAAGTGCTGGTGTTAATGCCTGCTCACTGATGAACTCATGCAGCAGCCTTCAAATGAGAACTGATAGGAGTTGGTATATAAGTCCCCCAGGCCCATGCTTGCCCTTTGGGAGGAATATTCTCCTGGGGAATCCAACTTGCAACCCTGCTCTACATGATTTCAATACTCTTAAATGTGTGGAGATTTCTTTATTGGCCCAGCACATGATCAATTTTTGTAAATTATCCATGGGTCCTTAAAAAGAATCATGTGAAACGTGTTAGGTACTGTGCTATTGGGTGCTACGAGGCAAAGTTTGTGAGTTAAATTGTTCATTGCTCTAGTCTTCGATGTTCTTACGGATTTTTATCTCCTTTTTTCTATGAATTTTTTGAGAGAGGTGATTAAAATCTTTTGCTAAGATTGTGGATTTATTGATTTGTCTTTTAGCTTTGTCCATTTTGCTTTATATATTTGGAGGTTATATTATTAAGTATATATTAATTTAAATTTACTATGTTTTTTTGGTAACTGTAATTATATCATTAAAATATGATCAAGAAGTGACCACTAACAATTTTTTAAACTAAAAGACTATTTCACCTAACATTAATATGATGAAGCCAGATTTCTTTCCATTAGTGTTTGCCTGGTATCAATTTGTGCATCGAAATAATACACATTTCTCTCACTCAAAGTTTCCTTGAAGCTTTTTTCCATTCCCCAAATTTTCCCTGCATTTCCCCCCATCAGTTGCCAGGCAACCACTGATCATTTTTTTCTGTCACTATATATTAGTTTATTTTTTATAGAATTTTATATAAATGGAATAATACATCATGTACTCTTTTATATGAATTCTTTCACCCAGCATAATTATTTTAAAATTCACCCATGTTGTATATATCTTTCCGTCTTATTTCTACAAATATTTTTCCTACTAATCCCCTCCTTCAGGGACTTCATTAACACATGTAGTTGTGTGGCCACTTGAACTTATGTCATGGATCACTAAAACTCTTTTCATTTTTTTAAATTATTTTTTCTCTGCACTTCATTTTGAATAGTTTTCATTGCTATTTGTCTTCCAGTTCACTAGTCTTTCCTTCCGCAATGTCTAATCTGCTATGGACCCTTCCAGCACATTTTGCATCTTATATATTGTGATTTTCACATCCAGAAGTTCAATTTGTTTTTCAATATCTTCCACATTTCTGCTTACATTTTTAAATGTATGAAACACAGTTATGGTATCTGTTTTAATGTCCTCGTCTGCTAATTCTAATACTTCATCAGTTCTGGTCAATTTCAATTAATAGATTTTGCTCCTCTTTCTGGGTCATATTTTCCTGCTTCTTTTCACTCTGGGTAATTTTCAGTTGGAAGCTAGTTACTGGGAATGTTACCTTGCTGAATGCTGGATGGTTTTGTATTCCTGTAAATATCTCTGAATTTTGTTCAAAGTCTTGTTAGGTAGGACCAGAGCAGTATTTAGTCTAGGACTAATTATTCTCCTCTCCTGAGGTGAGACCCTTCCAAGCATTCTATTCAATTAGGCATGAGTTAGGCTTCTAGTTGACTGGTGGGAACAAGTATTGCTCCCAGCCCTTTATGAGAACCTTCCAAATGGTTCTTTTCCCAGCCTCAGATAGTTTTCTCACATGCATACACTGATCAGCCTCTGCTGAATACTAAAGGACCCGCTGCAGATTCCCAGAATTCCCTATCTCATCAGCTCTTCCCTCCTCAGTACTGTGTCCTGCACACTCCAGCCACCTGTGTCTTCTCAGACTCTTAGTTCTATTGTTTTAATTCAAGGAGTCCACCAGCCTCTGCTTGGGTTTTCCCTTTCTGCAAAGGAATCTGGAAACTTTTTAAAAATGAATATATCGGGGTAACATTGGGTAATAAAATTATATAGGTTTCAGGTATATAATTCTATAATACATCATTTGTACATTGTATTTTGTGTTTACCACCCCAAGTCAATCTGCTTCCATTACCATTTATGCCCCCTACACCCTCTTGGAAAATTTTAAGACATTCGGCTGGGACAATAGCAGGGATAATCTCATTTCTTCCCTATTTTTCAGAGATCACTGTTCTTCATTGCCTAATCCCAGTGTCTTGAAACCCATTGTTCAAATGTTTTGTCTGTTTCTAGTGCTTGTTTCCGGTGGGAGAGTAAATTTGGTCCCTGATATTCCATCTTGGCTGGAAGCAGAAGTTTCATTTTACTTTTACTCTTTCTGTAGCCTCATATTTTATATATGTTTTTTATAAATAACACGTAATTGGATCTTTTAAGTCTAGTCTAAAAATCTTTGTGTGTTAGCTAAAGCATTAGTCCATTTTAATTAAGCAATTATTGATTTATTTAGGTTTATATTCCCCATCTCATCTTCATGTTGTTTCTATCTATGTGTTTTTATTTCCCTTTTTTCTTTCTTTTAAATTATTTGCTTTTTGTTTTTCTCATGTTTTTTTTTTCTGTCTGGACTAGCTTCAAAGTTACTATGAACCTGATAATATAGTCAGCAAGGTTCAGAAGAGGATAGCTCAGAATCCAGGTGTCCAAATGAAGTCACAGCAGGCCTCTGAAAAGAGAATTTAAGGAATGAGAAGTATCCAACATGACTACTGAGAAAAAAATTAATTAATAATGGGATGGAAAATAGCTGAAGAAAATAACATTTTCAGCAAAGATTCTGGTGAAAGAGGTAACATGGCAATTACTACCGTAGTTTTAATTATGCCTGCCTGCCTTACGGGGCCAAGCAGGCAAATGAGTTCCTGCAGGAGAAGATCCCAGAGACATGGGAGGTGGTGGTGGAATAATGTAAGCCCTCCACACCTTGCCCTTTTCCTAAATAAAAGGTCTGTTCCTCGGGGGAATAAGAATAATAATAGTAATTACAGCAACGACACAGTAGTTTTCGTGTGTAACGTGCAATGTAGTATCACATCATTCTCTCAATTTGATCTTCCATAGGACGCTCCCTGTACACACCTCCAGTGTTCCGAGCCTCACTGCTCTGTCAGTCTAGCCAGTGCTACAGGCACCCGTCCCGTGCGGCCTCCAGCCAGCTGGATGCAACCCAGTCATATCTGCCCTTTGTCCCGGGCTGCCTACCCTGGTGCTTCTGTGCTCACGCTCTGTGTGGGTTGCTGTGAAAATGTCCCTGAGCATGTCACAGGGATGTCTATACTCAGAAGTGGGGAGAAGCCTCTCAGTAGTTCTCTGACCCCTATAATAAAAGCCACTGTGATAGGAAGGATAGTGTGGAGGCTCTTGTCCCTGTTTCCCTCCCCGCTCTTTCTGGCCAAGACAGCAACTGAGCATGCCAAAAGGAAGTGTAGAGATTAGTGTTACTACCTGAGGCTTGAAAGGTGCAGGGTTGAAAAATTAAAAATACTTTGAAGTATAAAAAATAAAAGATAAAGAAGTAGTGAGTCCCATAATATTTCCACTCAGCTTATCCATCTGAATGCTGGAAAACAAGAGCAAAAAGTATCCAAGACAGATCCTGGTGGATGACGGACCCATAAACCTTACTCAGGTGGCAGCTTCAGCAAGCAGCTGCCATGCCAGCTGTCCTGTCCTGAAGGGGATCAACATGGCGTCTCAGTCTTGGCTTGCGGCTGTTGATCTGGAAAATGCCTTCTTCCTCGTCCAGAGTGGGAGGTGGATGCCCAGAACCGGTTTCATTTTACACCAGAGGAACAGAAGTGCATTTACTGTCTTGCCCCCAGGGCTATCTTAACTTTCTCAGCCGCCTCCCCAGTGGATTCTGCAGGGACGTACTGGACACTGCACCAGAACAGCAGTGACGTCACACAAAGGGGACTGGTGAGGATGGGTTGGAGAGTCCTGGATGCCCTTGCAAGTGAACCAGCGTTGGGAGAGGAATTCCACAAGTATTACTAGTGTAATTATGGACTACTAATTTTTTTAATTAAATTAAAATAATGGAAGACATTTACCACGGAAAATGTCAAACGTATACAAAATTAGGAAGAGGAAAATCATAAATTGCCATGCATTCTTCACCTAGCTGCAGCGATTGTCACCAACCTTGTTTCACCTATAACTTCCTTCACTTCCTCCCTCCCACACTATTTTGAAATGAATCCCAGACATCATATCCTTTCACTCATAAATATCCTGCATGTACCTCTTTAAAAAGGCATCCTTTCAACATAATTACAATACCATTTTTATGCAAAAATTCTTATGGATGCCTTAGTATCATCAAATGTTCAGTTGTTTTTCTTTCCTTTTTTAAAAAAAGATTTTATTTATTTATTTTTAGAGAGAGGGGAAGGGTGGGAGAAAGAGAGGGAGAGAAACATCACTGTGTGGCTGCCTCTTGCAGCACTCCCTATTAGGGACCTGGCCTACCACCCAGGCATGTGCCCTGACTGGGAATAGAACTGGCAACCTGTTCATTCACAGGCTGGTGCTCAATCCACTGAGCCACACCAGCCAGGGATTCAGCTGTTCTCAAATTTCCAGTTGTTTCATAAATGTCATTAAATTTTTTAAAATTCATTGTTTGAATGAAGATACACATAAAACCTACACATTAAAGTTGGTTGATGTGTTTTTAAGCTTCTAATTTATCAGGTTTTTTTTTCATCTCACTGGTTTTGTTCCTTGTGATTTATCTATTTAAAAAAATCTTTTTTTTTCCTTGCAGTTTGCATTTTGCTAATGGCACCCCTGTGGTATCTTTTGACAGGTTCCTCTCTGTTTACTGTAAATATGGAGCTGGTGATGATATGTTTAGAAGTCCCTAGAGTCTGGCATATCCACTCTAAGGTAGAGGACACATTTTTGCACCTTGTACCGACTATGACTAAGGAGGAGGCACAATGTTTGCTGAGCCTTTTTGGATTTGGGAAGTGGTGCTAGAAAACACTATTCTGACTGGTTTATCAGGAGACCAGAAAGCCTTCCGTGTCCAAGTGGGATCCAGAACACAAAAAGATCTCAGCAACTGATCCAGGCTGTGGGGGCAAACCTCCTCAAGACCTTGGCTACATGACCCAGCAGATCAAATAATCCTACAGAGATCCCTGGTGGGTAGGAATGTCGTGTGAAGTTTCTGGCAAGCCCTGACTTGAGAATTATATATGACAAGTTTCTGGAGCAAGATCATACCCTCTGAATCAGAGAATTACTCCCCTTTTCAGAAATAGATTTAAAAAAAAAAAAGAAATAGATTGAGATGTGTTCTTGGGCCTGCAAATGGCCATGAAACTCAGACAGACCCTCCTGAGCTCAATGTTACCAGAACTTCTAAGTCATAAAGTCCTCTGGGCACAGCAGCAGTTTGCTGTGCCGAACAAACAGAGCAGGTCCAGAATACATGAGCAAACTCTTTGATTAGTCAGCCCAGTCTCCGAGTCCCCTATTGGACAGGCATTTGTCTCTCAACTCACACCAGAGGCTTTATGGAGCAGAAGGAAGACATCCCTGCATCCAACTAATAGAGGAAGAAAGGATTTGCTTCCGGTTCATGGAGGGGTTGGCGTTTATGTTGGTAGTGGCCAAAAATAGATTTCATAATTCCAGTGGTAAAGGGACATTTTTCCTAATCGTTCCATTTCTGTGGATGGAGAAGCAGTCTGAGGTATGGCTACACACAGTTTTCTGGGCAGTGCTGAATGCTTTGAGTGGTCGGTCATGGGCTTGGAAGGAATAAGACTGGAAGACATAAGGCAGGGATGTTTAGAAAAAGGCATGTGGATGGACCTCTGGGAATGAGTGGAGAGCGTGCAGATCATTGTGTCTCAATGATGCTCTGAGGGGCACATCCACACAGAGAAGGCTGTAAACAGCCAGGTAGACAGGATGACTCATCCTGTGCTGTCAGCCTGCCTGCATCCTCAGCCATGGCAGTGGCGAGCAATAAATCTAAAACCAGAGAGACAACAGTGGCAGGAATGGAGACTATGCAAGGGCCCAACAGTATGGTTCTTCCTCACACTGAGTGTTCAGTCTGCACAGTGACCTGGAGCCCTTGGTATGGCACCATGCCTCAAGGACACCATCCAAACACTTGATGGCAGGTTGATTTTCTCAGACCTTTCTACCTCAGAGGGAGCAGAAATTTGCTCTTAACAGAACTGATACTTACCCCAGATGCGCATTTGCCTCTCCAGCCCACAGTGCCTGCACCAGAGCCGCTGTGACTGCTCTGTAGCCTGTGCGTGGTGCACAGCAGAAGCACAATGCTGCCTTCAAAGAAAGGGTCCAGTTTTGTGACAAGTAGGTGCAACCATGAACGTACAACCACAGGACCCTCTGGTCTGACCATGTATCCCATTATTCAGAAGCAACTAGTCTAATAGAATACTTTATTAAGGAATGTCATCCCCAATAAGGCTCCATCTCAGGAATGACACCTTGCCAGGTAGTGACATTTTCTCCAGGGTATAGTCTATGCATTGAACCAAAAGAAGACATGTGGTTCTACCTTCCCAACACTAGAAGCCACAGAGGGGAGGGATTTTACCAGGGGACTTAGTCACTGAAGTTGAAGCTGCCACTACCAACCGACCGCATTGGGATCCTCACGCAGAAGCACACAACTAAGAAAGGACCCAATATACTGGCAAGAGTAACTGACCTGGTCACCACGAGGAGGTCCTGTTACGAGTCAGGGTGGGCGGAGTATGTCCGAGGCTTCAGTGGGGGCATCTCTCAGGGAGAAGTGAATGGCAACGCTGTCTGGCAGGACAAGGCAAGCAAAGCGTACTGCTCAGAGATGAGTGTCTGAGTCACGCCCACGAAAGAAGCAAAGCAGGTGAAAACCAATGGACAGATGTTTCCCATGACTCTCCACTTCCCGGACACATGAATCTGAGTTGCACTTCATGTAGCTTTTCGGGTTAGTTTCCCAGAATGAAATAGCTTGTTGCTTACAGCAGTGGGCTCTCCCTCCTGCCCTACTGTGCGAGTTCCATCCTTCACTCTTATTCTCTGCAGTGACACTCCTCAAGGAAGTATGTGTGCATAGGCCTCTGTTTCAGACTGTAATTTCTGAGAACCTAGGCTAACACAGGTACTACTGTTATTTCTCTTTTACAGATGGCCAGGTAATCAACACAGCCATGGAACAGTGCAACGCTGATTCAGCCCCAGTCTGCCCGACACCAAAGGCTCCGCTCTGCACCAGCACTGTCTAACTTCCTGTGAGGATGGAAGTGGTCCCTATCTGCACTGTCCGACATGGCAGCCGCTACTCACATGTGGCTACTGAGACTTGAAATGTGGTTAGTGCAACTCAGGAACCGAATTTTTATTTAATTTTAATTAATTTTAAATTAAATAGCTGCAAGCAGCTAGCAACTATCATCTTAGATGGTCTCTGATTATCCAAACCAAACAGCTCGAAACCATTTTGTTCAATTGCTTTCTAGGAAAGATTTAGGGTAAGCTACAAGGCTCCACTGATTACATATTCATTAAACAGTCTGCAAGCACATAGTAGCTAAAGCCAATGAAGGTGCATTTGATTATTCTCGCTGAGACCTAATTGCAAAAAAAGCCTGATGTCAGAGACTAGAAATTTATTCAACAATTAAGCAGAAATTAGGAGCCAGGCGCCATACTAAGGAGGGGAGGGACAATGGTAAATGAGAGATATGATCCTTGCCCTTCCCTTGGATAAAATCAAACCCAGATATTACTGGAATATTATCTCCCTTTGTCTTCTTTTATCGCCAAACAATTCATCTGCATAAGATGTCATTTCTCTCCCCTATTTCCTTGACCTTTGAAAGTGTAATTGTTGAGTTATCTTCCTGACACAACGACCCCTGAAGCACAGGTAGGGAAAGGAACATGGGACCGGAGTCAGATGCGTCTGGATTTAATCCAATTCTACTTTTATTTTTTTAAAGATATTGTTTATTTATTTTTAGACAGAGGGGAAGGGAGGGAGAAAGAGAGGGAGAGAAACATCAATGTGTGGTTGCCTCTTGCACACCCCCTACTGGGGACCTGGCCTGCAACCCAGGCATGTGCCCTGACTGGGAATCCAACCAGCGACTCTTTGGTTCTCAGGTCGACACTCAACCACTGAGCCACAGCAGCCAGGGCCAGGTCTACCTTTAAAGTTCTGCTTTATCTTACAGTAGGTAGTTACCTACCTCTCTGAGTCTTTGCATTTCTCACCTATAATGGGGTTGTGAGGATTAGATGTAGTCATATGTATCCTGGCATCAGAAAGTCCCACAAAAGTGTTACCTCTCTTCTCTTTATTCTGACCTCTGGGTATTTCCTGCCCCAGATCCCCATAAACATCTATAAGAACTTTTTACAAAATGATCAACTCCACGGCAGGGAGCCATTGGCTTCAGCAGCCTCAAGATAACATTGGAAAGAACTTACAAAGGGAGATAAAGTTATAGGTGTGGAAATCACGTGGCTTTTTCAAAAGGAAGAGGGAGACACAGGCCCATAATCACACAGTCCTGTCTCATTCACCATGGAAACAGGTTCGGTTTATTAATCAGAGGCCTGTAAATACCAGGTAATAAAAAATAGATGATACTTGAGCTGTGCTCCTTTTATTACTTTAGGAAATTTGAAACTGCTCATTTTCCATGCATGCCATTATTACCAAATGCTTTTTGGATGCCCACTGTATGTTCGTTGCTGTGCTGGGCCATGGGGGTAGAATGGAGGTGGCCTGGCCTATGTTCTCCAGACAGAGCCAGTGGAGTGCTATGCATAATACATGTCACATGTGACAAGTATCACACTATTGGGACAGCTGCCCTGTCCTGGAGTGCTTCATGGGCCTGGACAGTGGGCCAGAAGCAGTGCTGTTGATGGGGGGCTCACATGTTGGGAAAATGTTAGTTTCAAGTAATACCTAATAAGCTTAGTGATTCATGCATGTAAAAAGCTATTGTTCCAGGAGCTGAAGATATGACCCACCCTGACTCCAGGAGACCACAAGCGGGTCCACCTTTGTGCCCCAGGAGGACTATAGACCATCAAGAAGGAATCTGAGCTATTGTGCTCCAAGGGGATGTGCCCACTGCCCAGGACACAGCTAAAGACCATTGCCTGAGGCATAGCTGAAGAACACCGCCCAGAGCGAGAATGCTGCAGTTTTTTAAATCCAATTAACTTTTCCCTGAATTCCAGACCCATTACCTACACTTCATTCTTCTTATAAAAAGGGCCATTTTAATATGGAATTTAAGACAGCCTGTTAGGGTACAAAGCCTCAGTCTTCCCCAGTCACTGGTGATCTGAATAAAGTGCTCATATAGATTCAATCCCTATCTCTGCTTATTGGGGCTGGTAGGTGACAGGCAGCTGGAACACTGGCTTTTCCCATTTCAATGTAAGGGTGTGTCAGCCAGCCTTAGACAGCATGGGCCTCTGATCAGGTGACAGAGTTGGGCTGGGGACCTGTGTGATACTAATAGAAAGGCTCCAGGCTGTTATTTACAGTGAGTGTGTGATGGCTTCCAAGGATGGAGCCAGAGGCTGGGGCAAATGCACATGCTGGTTCTGGCCTCAGCCTCTAGGTAGGGGATTCTGGCTGCAGTATCTTGAGCTGTCAGCAGTATCCTCCGGCCAAACTGTCAGCTGATCTTCCTTCAGCTGAAAGAGTTGGTTGCACCTGAACACTCATTTTGGTTTCCCTGAGTCCCCTGGCCTAGGAACCCTTGCTGTTTTCTGCAGGTGGCTCAGCATCACAGAGAAGACCAGGTTTTTCTTTTGGGGTTAAAGCTCCCCTCTCAGACCGCTCTTAATCTTTAGATTTCCCTAGTGAGCATCATTCTCTGGGGCATGGTCCTCTCCTGAGATTGGGATCAGAGATACCACTGGTAGCATCTTTGAGTGTCCACTGAAGGGAGAGAGCCCTGCGGACTATGGGGATCAGGAAGGGCCTCCTGATGTGGGGTGTGAGGATCTGCACAGGCATTCACATGGCGATCTGGGTGAATGGATCCCCGGGAGCGTGATGCACAGCCCACATAGCCGTACATGGCGCTCTTGTGGCTGGGCAAAGCAAGGAAGGGATTAAGCATTCCAGGAAGTAAAGACACGGCGAAAGATCCAGAAAGTTGCATACGATTCACACTCATTCACTACCACTTTCCTTCAAGGAACAGCCTGTAACTCACGGGCACTTTCAGCTCATTATTATTTCAAGTCCCTCTATTTCTCTGGAAGATGGCTTTGTGGCAAGTAGTATTACCTTCAGAGCTGCCTCAGTAGAATACATTAAAAGTAACAGCCTGGATGCTGAGAGTGAATGATGGCCAGAGATGGAAGACAGCTTCCCATCCCCAGGTTCTAGCTCCTCTCTTGTCCCTCCTTAAATTCTACCGCTTACATTTTGGAAGATCAAGATGATGTTTTGAGGGTGAATCAAGCAGATGAAAGAAAAGGGGGCTGGCCCTGAGAGCACTCCACTAAACGAGGGCCAAAGCTGGAATTAAATTTGAAAAATCATTTATCTTTGCGCAGCGACAAACTGAAGTTGCTATAAATGCCAAGAGAAAACAATACGGAGAAAATGGATGAGGTTACGGGAACATATTCATAAATTTATGCAGTAAAAGTGCCGTGTGTGCTCCAATCGGCAAATGTCTGATAGAAGACATTAAGGTGCTGGAAAATCTAAGTTAATATAACATTTCCCCGCTCTGCTATTTAGATTTACTGCCTGAATTTTTATGGGTTTTAAATGGCTTTTTCTTGACATTAAATATTTAACGGTGAACTGTTAATTCGTCACTTTAATCTTGAATTGTTTTCTACGGAATGATATGACAGGCTTTTGGGGGAGGAAGTGGGGTATGACTAGGTCCTGGATTTGTGGGCAAGTTTGGGGTTGGAAAGTTCCAGAGTTTTTCGAAATCGCTTCTGCTTGTAATGATGAGATGCTGTGTTTGAAAGCTTTCGTGGAAGGTTTTGTACAAGTGGATCAAAGGCCAAGGTCCTCACTCTCATCACCACGAACTCCTGGGACAAAGGAGGGGAAGAGACAGTAGCCGTTGCTCGCTGTGTCGGGGAGAGAGTGAGGTACCAGCGGCGAGCCGAACACGGCAGGCGAGTAGTTGCTGTGCAGGGTAAGTACACAAGCGGTTGGCTAGCATATGCGTGCCATCTTTCTGTAAGATTGAAATATCCATTATGAAAAGGAAAAAGGGGGACTCAAGAAAGAAACGTGAAATAGCACATTTCATTCCAAATGGCAGGATAGGAGAGCCCCAGCCTTACTTCCTCTCTCTCGCTCAGGTAATCTTCCCTTTCCATGTATTAATTCGCCTTTTTGTATCTGCAGTTTCTAACACAACGGCTAGTCCTGAGCCAGCCGGTCCACAAAAATGTCTGTTGAAAGAATGAATGAGAAGGTTCTATACGGGGATATGATATAGGAACTTA
Source organism: Tonatia bakeri (assembly GCA_004024845.1). NCBI lineage: Eukaryota > Metazoa > Chordata > Mammalia > Chiroptera > Phyllostomidae > Tonatia > Tonatia bakeri. The sequence goes on from PVIA01003763.1 coordinate 62,086, forward strand.
CCTTGAAGTCAAAATAACCCAAGCAGATCAGGCCTATTGCTGGCTCAGTTCCAACAATGTACTAAACTCTCTAGTTATTCATGACTTGATTTAATTTGGACCTTCTTCAACCATAATCAGCCTATCTGTGCTCTGTGAGACCAGAACTTCAGCCCAGTCCCCCGGTCTGTTCCTGTATACCAAGCTGCTGATGCTGGAGTGCAGAGCAGGAATAGGATATCCACCACCTAGGGGTGGTGAGACTTTGTCTGTGGGTCTGATTGACATTTTTAGGGTCACCCCATCTCGTAAGCATCTATTACATTGCTTCTGGAATCCAGGCTTCAGACACTGAATAGAATGTTCTCAGAGCAGCTAGCTTAGAAGTGTCTCATTGCCCTGACTCTGATGGGGTCACTAGGGGAGCTGCCCCGCATGGCTCAACTCCCATGACTGAAATCTTGCTGAATTTGCTCTTCATTGCCTACTGCACTCAAGGTCGCTCTGAGTTAACCCAGTCTGAATTCCGCGAGCACAGTTTCCTTAGAGACAATGAGGGCACCATCTTACTCTGAATCAGGTCCTTCCCTTGTAAGATCAACAGTCAATTCTGTGCCTGGGCTCCCTGTGGCTAGCGGATATCTCCCTTATTTCAGTGTGAGAGGCCATGCAGCTACCAGCAACAAGATTTGAGGTTTCACCTCTTGGCTTATATCCTGCATTTCCAGAGCCTGTTCAGTTGGTGTGAACAAGCTTCCTGCCAAAGCTCTGTCCGGAGGACTTGCATGTACTGGGGATGTTGGGATTTCTGGGTTCTCCTTCATCACCTGATTTCCGTTCTTCTGTGGGAAGTATCAGTGTTTGTCTTAAGATCCCTGGGCTGGATGCTGTGATGTACTGCCCAGATGCCCCAGTGACGTTTTCCTAGTTGGCTATTCCCCTTCGCCCGGTATACATCAGCTGGGAAGCCTAACTAGAAGGAGAGGCTCCAGAGGTCTAGCTCCAAATGCCGACTTTTCTACGGACTTTCATAAGTCCACAAGAAAAGGTATTTGTCATTTTTATCTCTTGGGATCTTTATCTATTGGGGAGAAATAAGAATATCAAGCTGACTTTGTGATGGGGGACTTATTTGTTAGATAATCAGATTCTCAGGAACCGGGAGCATGCAGAAATGCAAAGCAATGGACTTGAGACATGGTGCTGCCCACAGAGTCCAAGTACGGCAGGGCGGGCAGCTCTCTTCAATGGCAGACCTGTCACTGTGGGCTTATCTCTTGCCTTTGATCTGTACTTCTCTTCAACGATAGTGAACATTTCTGCCCTTCAGTCTTTAAAATAACAAGGAACCTTAAGGGATGGATTCCAGAAAGTGAGTTTCAATTTTTTAAAGAAATGTCTTCCTCTCGACGACAGAATCTCAGAACTGTTGCTCATAATTACCCCGGAGAAGGAAGTGCCATTGGAGGAGAGGGATGGAGTGACAAAGGCAGGGCAGGAAGGGACCCTAGGGAGCCAGACTGCTGCAAGCCCGAGCTGGCCCACGGAATGAATGCTTCTGGAACCCCTCGCCAGCCCCACTGTCTCAGAAAACTAGGTACTCATTTCCCGTATCTGTAAAATGGTTTTACCGGGTGCCTCTCTCGGCCATTGTGAAAATGAATGGGTTGAAACGGAATAGATCTTTTCATAACATTTTCACCTAGACTGAACAAAGACGTGATGAGCGGTGAATTCCAGATGCTGACGAGCCCCTATTGCTACCATTTCTCGCTGCGCCTGCCTGTCCTTTGACAGCCCGGGGCACGATGGCATCCGGAAACGGCTCACCGCTCGCTCTGCCTCTCCCTCTCCTTTTCTCCCTCTCCCTTCCCCTGTTGATGTTTCCCTTTGAGAAGGACTGTCTTCTATCGGGATGAGGTATGGCACTTTGCAAATATTTAAAAGCAGCAGAATTTTTTCCCTCCCCAGATACCACACAAGTAGCAAACATGATCAATGGCCAACTGCTTGGAAATATGAAAAGCGCCTTTTCAATGGTCCCAGGAAAGCAAGACACCTCTAATGGGAACGGGTTTACCATCTGCCACCCAAACACAGTCTTTTTGCTGGTGTTTTTTTTTTTTTTTTTCAGGAAACAGAGTGGGCTGGGGATCAGGAACACCCCACAGCTTCCTTATTATTATTCTTTTTTCAATGCAGAGAAAAAACCCAGTCAAAGGTTTATCTGTTTGCATCAGATAGGAACCTATCTGTAGTTTTTCATGAAAGTTTGCAGTTTCTTAGTGCTTGCAAGCTGATCTCAGCAACAACAAGGTAGGCAAATGCCAATATATTGAATAGGTAACAAGACACATTCTGGGGCCAAGCAACCCATCTCCTGCTCGGAGACAAACTCCCATGGCTGATGAGTGCTGACAGACACCGACCACACTGGTGGCAGCTGCTGATGGCAGCCTAACACTCCTGGGAAGCCTTCCGTGTTATAGAAGAAACGAGAGGGGGCCTTGGATACAAATAATAATAACAATAATGTCATATTTATCTGGCACTTTGTTCTTTTGAGACACACGTCCTCATCGTAAGTGTATGAGTTAGAAAGGACAGTTTTTCTAGTCTTAAAAAGATACATAGCTTGCCAGGGTCAGTCAGGGACTGGGATAGTTAATGTTACGTCAGCTTGACTAGATTGTCGTTCTGCCCAGATACTTAGCTCAACATTATTGCTGGGTGTGTCTGCGAGGGGAAGTCCAGGTGAGGTGAGCGTTTGAATTGATGGACTCAGTAAAGCAGTTTGCCCTCCCGAACGTGCGCAGGCATCATCCAATCCATCGAGGGCTGGAATAGAAGAAAAGGGCAGGGGGAGGAAGAATTCGGCCCTTCCTGTCTGATTGTTGGGCTGGGACATCAATCTTCTCTGGTCCTCGGTACTCTGGGTCTCAAACCTTTGGACTCAGACTGAATTATACACTAGCTTCCCTGGGTCTCCAGCTTGCTGACGGCAGATCATGGGGCTTCTTAGCCTCCATGCTTGGATAAACCCATTCCTTGTAATAAATCTCTTTGTGCGTGTGCATGTCTCCTGTTGGTTCTGTTTCTCTGGAGAAGCCTAATACAGGGATCAAGGCCTTTGACTCCCAGAATGCATTCTGTCTAGCACATAAGGTTTGTGCCCCCCTGGGGGCTGCAAGACCAACCAGGGGATCTGAGGAGCCGACGACAGGACCTATCAGTCTAACAGAATGTATCCTAGCATGGGACCAAAGCTGGACCGTGCTCCTACGGAGCTGTGTGGACTTCTCTGCAGCAGATGTTCGTGGAACACGGTGCCACGTCTCTTTGATCCACTTGACGTCAGCATAGCGGCAGCGGACAGTTCCATCAGGTGGCAGCACCTGCTTCCAGCACAGGGTCCAGGACTTGCATGCTGGCCCAGGACTTGCTCCTAAGCTTCAGAAGGTGCTCAGGAGCCACCTGCAGGTGCAACTTTGAAGTGTAGAGGAGATGATGCAAGCTTAACCAACCAAGCATCAGAGAGTAAAGACCCAGATGTCATGTACCATGGTGGGTGGGGCAGTTTTAAGGGTGTTCTACCCTGTTCCTCCCAGGGTTCCCAGGAGGACGAAGCCCCAGCTGCCCACAGCAGTCACCCATCCTCAACATCCACTCTGTCTGCTTTCCTTCCTTCCCGCTTCCCTCTCTCCATTCTCTCGGACCTGTTTCCTGGGATCACCTCCCAAATAAACTCTTCATACTCAGCTTCTTGTCTTAGGCTCTACTTTCAAAGAAACCCATACCCCAGTCAGTCCCCTTCCCTGGTCCACGCTCCCTGCATCTCTCACGAGACGGATGCCTTCTTACCTGTACTATTAACCAACACCTGCCAGCTCAGCCTCCTCTTTCACTTAAATGCTCTTTCATTGCAAAGTCAGCTCTTTGTAGTAGCAATAACACTTTCTCCCGGCTGATTCAATATCTTTGCTGTCCTGGAATCCTAAAGGCAGGGAGCTGCTGCTGAACTTAGCACATTGTGAGGTAGCTTCCTCTTACTTGCCTGCGTGCCCCAGATCGCAGTTGGCAAACATTTTCTTTAAAAGGCCAGACAGTGAGGATGCAAGGCTGGGCAGGCCAGAGGTCTCTATCGCAATGACTGAACTCTGCCACTGTGGCGAGCAAGCAGGCACGGATGATAGATAGATACATGGGCAGGGCCGTGTGTCAATGAAACTTCACTTGTGGACACCGACGTTTGTATTTCATGTCATTTTCCTGGGTCAGGAAGTATTCTTTTTCAACCACTAAAAAAAATGGAAAGGCCATTCCAAGCCCTCAGGCTGTTCAAAAACAAGCAGGATCAGATTTAGCTGCCCCTGCCCTAGGCCCTAAGCTCCTGGGGTGAGGGAAAGACTTGCCCGGTGGCTTCTGCTTTGTGTTTTGCATAGTTCCTGCCACACAGAATGTCCCCAGCACTCATTGGGTGACTCAATAAACAAGACAAATGCCAACCCGTACATTGCTTCCTAAAAAACCCCACTTTCTTATCCTCCTGTTCCATCTGCCCAGGAAGTCTCCCAAAAGGCAGTTGCTGCCGAAATGTAACTCCCGTCAGGCCGATCGGCGCTTTGCTCAGCACCAGCGGCTCTCTGAGATGCACTGGCCCCTTGTGGGTCGCCTTTAACTACAAGCTGCACCAAACCTCCCTTTCCAGTCTCATCTCCAAAAATTTCCAGGCAACACTTGGGCACAGTGAGCAGGTGGAGTTCAATGTTGAAAACAGGAGCATAGGTAACAGGTGTTTCTGCTACCCTGGCCGGAAGAGGAAAATCCCAACCATGTCAAAAGCTTGGTTACTGAAATGGCACGAACACCAGGGGAAATAGTGACTGCAGTCTATTCAAGCAGTATACCAGCCTGTACTCTATAAGGCCCAAGTACATTCCTTCCAGGACTTCCCCATTGATTTTGCCCTCAGTTAGGATAACCATCTGCGGACTCAGCCTAAAGGATTTATCGCCTCCTGGTTCTGTTGCTGGAACAAGTGCCCACCGCCGATAAGATCAGGAGGCTGATTTAACAAATTGAGCTTTAATATGATTTTCTAAGAAAATTTATCATCCCCAGTTCCCCTCTGGCTTGTTGGAACAGTCCCCACAGGAGATAAAGACATAGGAACTTCTGAAACTGCATGACCTTTGGGCTCAGCTCTACTCTGATTCTCGGAGCTCGTGTGGGCTCGCACCATATCCAGGAGCCGCCGAAGAAATGCGGTGAGGTTGGGAAGAGGCTGTTTACCCTAGAGATGCCGAAGCTGTTCCCGCAGGTTTCAGGCAGAGACACTGCGGGCTGACCTCAGGCAAACATGTGATGTGGCACAACCGCCCAGACTGCTGGTCACCCCGTCTGGGTCTTCCTGTCACTGACATGTGTCCATATACAACCTACCTCCCAAACCAGATCCCAGGTTTTGGCTGCCCTCTCATCCATCAAAAGCTACTTTCAGAAAGACTCTCTGGTGAACTTCATACTGAAGTGCTGGGTTCTCTGGAATAATGATGTATAACTGACATTTTGTTGTCTGTCTCCTTCTACCAGAATATAAACTCCAGAAGATCAGTGCAAGCTGTTTCCTTGACTTGACAGGTGCTCAGGAAATCTTTCATGAAAGAATGAATGAATGAGCGGTGTGCAGCTGGCACACAAATACTGCCTTAGTGACCCCCAGCAAAGAGATGGAGTGAGACAGAATAGATATCCCTGCTGCTTTAGGAAAAGTCTAGAACTCCTAGGCCTGCATATAATCAACTGAGTATACCTGTACATTTGTAAGTGTGCAATGATTTTAATATTTGTAAAGTGCTTAAAACAGGCCTGGCTCACAGAAAGCAGTATAAGGGTTTTTTCGGCAAGCAAACAAGTGCAATAAAATAAATAAAAAGCTGGTAAACCTTCTCCTGTTGCTTAGACGAATAAGAAAAGATAATGTCTCCTAATATCCACCTCTCTCACCCTCCTTCTCACCTTCCACCCCCGTTTCCCTCCTCCCTCCCATTCACACCAAATTATTGCCCCCCCCACCCCGCCCGTCAACTGATGGCCTTTGCTGCTCTGATTCTTACCAGGTTTCACTGGTCTGGAACTGTGCAGGTGGGAATACTCTTATGACCTGGTGGGTCACTTCAAGAGTGACTTCCTCTCCTCAGGTGATGATTGTCGATGATGATGAAGAGACAAAAGATTTTGATCATGAACCAGATGAAGATGAAGATGGTGGCGGCAATACAATGTACTTTCCATGGATTATTCGCTATCCTAAGATCCTTTTTCCATTAAGTACCCTGTTTAGCCCTAGGAAGTAGTTATAATTTTTCTCTCCCTGTTTTTACAGACTTGGAGAGATTAGCTAACTTGCCCAAAGTCAAGCAGCTGGTAACTCGTAAGGGGGAGACCCAAACCCAGGTCTGTCTCTATTTGTATATACTCTGCATCAGGTGCATGCTCAGACCAGGCACTACGCTAAAGGCCATGGTTATGTTATCTCTAATTCTTGCTGCAATACTGCTAGGGCGGTATTAGTGTCCTTTTTTTATAGCTGTGACAAATGGGGCTCAGAGGAGCTAAGTGATTTGTGCAAGGTTACTGCTAAAAGTGACAGAGCCAGTATTTCCACTCTTAAGTTTTTAAAAAGATTTTATTTAGTTTTAGAGAGAAGTGAAGGGAAGGAAAAAGAGAGGGGTGAGAAACATCAATACATGGTTGCCTCTTGCACGCCCCCTATTGGGGACCTGGCCTGCAACCCAGGCAAGTGCCTTGACTGGGAATCAAACTGGTGACCCTTTGGTTTGCAGGTTGGTGGTGTTCAATCCACTGAACCACACCAGCCAGGACTTCTCGTGTTCTTTCAACATGGCGTTTTGTTTGTCCCAGCACTGTGGGTCACTTTTACGTTCACCTTTAAATTTTTAAAGTCTTTTTCAAATTTTTTATAATAAGCATATATTTCTTTTGTTTTTTATATTTTAGAGTCTTTTAATTATAATAGTAATACATGAAGACATGCTTATTGTAAAAAATTTAACACTTGTAGAAGCTATATTACTTTTATAATGAGGAGGAAAAAAATCATAAAAATGATGGTGCTGCATATTTCCTTGGGTTCACTAATGATTTGATTTTTGTTACCACGAGCAATTCTTGCAGAGAGAAAGGAGGTGGACCTGTGGTACTACCCCCACCTTTCAGATGAAGACCCAGCTGAATAGTGACGGTGCCATTCACCAAGAGTTTCTGTTGAGAGATTTAGTGCATCTCTCATCTTCCTCTTCCACCTGGTCTGCAGACAATGGGGCAGACAGGGCGAGTTGCAAGAGTACCAGCGGGAGACAAACTTATCTTGTTTTCTTAGAAAATCATTGTGGGTTACAGGCTGCAGGGTACAGGGTATAGATCAGGCAGGTACAGGGGGTATTGGTAGTAGTCGGGGCCCTAAAGGCCTGGGAGCACCAGTGGGATCAGGTCAGGATACAAACGGCCCATTCAAGTGGGAAATTTGGAAACGGTTTCATGAAGGGTGTGGGCAAGGTCAAAAGAAACCAGTAAGTTATGGTAAAATGTCTGGACAACAATGGCAACAGTTACCAGCCAAGGCCTGAAGGAGCACATGGAGAGAGTAGTTAGGCCGACTTGCAGACAGAGCTGTGGAGAGGCCCACCCAGACAGAGCTCTGGCCTTAGATGGAATAGCACAGTCACCGCCAGCCCACAGCTCCGCAGTAGGGCCATCAGGGGAATACATACCCCAGATTTGTTCACCTTCTATTTTCTGATCTCCCACCAGTGCCTTCTATTTGCAGAACCTAACAAGACAGCAGGCAAGGGGCCCCAGTTGGTGCAATTCATGGTAGTCAGTTGCCAGAGGCACAGAGTAAGGGTGGTGAGTGACTACGGAGGGGTCAACATATTGCCAGCATTGCCCCACCATCCTCGCCAAAGGTAAAGGAGGGCAAAGCAGGGGGGCTGTGAGGTTCTCAGAATGCAGATGCAGGAGACAAAGGGACCAAGATGGTAACCCTGATGACCACAGACCTGCCTCCCATTTTAAATGGCCTATATTTTATTCCCTGCCGGGTGACTCATTTAGTTGAAGCATCATCCCATACACCAAAACATCGTGGGTGCATATGGAAGGCAAACTGATCAATGTCCCTCTCTCTCCCTCTGTCTCTCTCTCTCTGTCTCTCTCTCCCCACCCCCCACTTGCCCCCCTCTCTCTCTAAAAGCAATAAAAACATATCCTTGGGTGAGGATTAAAATAAAATAGGTATATTTTAGAACAGTTTTGGTCTTACAGAAAAATTGAAAAGGTAATACAGAGAGGCCCCATATACCCTGCACTTAATTTTCCCTATTATTAACACCTTGAATTAGTATGGTACCGCTGTTATGGTTAAGGAACCAATACTGATATATTACTAATATATTACTATTAACTAAAGTCCATAGTTTTTTCAGATTTTTAAAATTTGTCTCTAATATCCCTTTTTTTTTCTATCTCAGATTCCCATCCAGCATACCACAGCTCTTGTGGCAATTTCACAGACTTTCTTTATTTTTGATGTTTTTAGCAGTTTTGAAGAGTTCTGGTCAGGTATTTTGTAGGATGCCTCTCTATTGAAATTTTTCCATATTATTCTTATGATAAGACTGGGGTTAGGTGTTATGGGGAGGAAAACCACAGAGGTAATGAAACACCATTGTTATCACAGCATGTCAACAGTACATACTATCAACATGACTTACGACTGTTGATGTTGACCTTGGTCACCTGGCTGAAGTAGTGTTTGTTAGCTTTCTACACTGTAAAGTTATTTTTTCCCCTTTTCATTCTGTACTTCTTGGAAGGAGATCATTCTGTGTGACCCCTAAGGAGTAAAGAAGTAAGCTCAACTTCCTCGAAAGTAGAGTATCTGTATCAATTATTTAGAATTCTTCTGCATGGGGGATTTCTCTTTTCTCCCCATGTATTATTTTATTCATTCATTTATTATATCAGTAGGAGCTCATGGATATTTAGTTCCCACTTTAGGTCACAATCTAATACTGCTTTATCTATCTTGCTGCTCAAACTGTCGCAGTTTCGGCCACTGGGAGCTACTGTAGCTGGTTCCCGTGGCCCTCTGACACATCCCCATCAATGTGCTTTGTTTCTGGCATTTTTAATGATCATTTTCTTTTTTTAGATCATTTTCATTTTGCAATTAAAGTTGACATACAAGATTATATTAATTTCAGGTGTATGCCCTGGTGATTAGACATTATATACCTTAGTAAGTGATCATCCCAATATATCTCATATGGATCTGACACCATGCACAGTTATTATTGACTATATTCCTCAGCCTCTGCATTCCATCCCATGACTATTCTGTAACTACCAATTTGTACTTCTTAATCCCTTCACCTTCTTCACCTGTCTCCCCTTGTCATCCTCCCGTCTGGCATCCATCAGTATGTTCTCTGTATCTGTGAGACTGTTTCTGTTCTGCTTACTCGCTTATTTTGTTTTTTACATTCAATTGTTTTTGTTTCTTCTAAATATATTTTATTGATTATGCTATTACAGTAGTCTCATGTTCCCCTCTTTGTCTCCCTCTACTCTGCATGCCCCCTCCACCTGCATTCCCCCCACTTAGTTCGTGTCCATAGGTCCCACATATAACTTCTTTGGCTTCTACATTTCCTATACTATTTTAACTTGCCCCTATTTTCTACCTACCATTTATGTTACTTATTCCCTGTACCTTTTCCCTATGTCCCCCATCCCCTTCCTCGCTGACAACCCTCCATGTGATCTCCATTTCTGTGATTCTGTTCCTGTTCTAGTTGTTTGCTTAGTTCGTTTATTTTTTTTAAGTTTGATTATTGATAGCTGTGAGCTTGTTGTCATTTTACTGTTCATATTTTTTATCTTTGATCTTCTTTTTCTTAGATAAGTTCCTTTAACATTTCATATAATAAGGGCTTGTTGATGATGAACTCCTTTAACTTGACCTTATCTGGGAAGCACTCTATCTGCCCTTCCATTCTACATCATAGCTTTGCTAGAGTAATCTTAGATGCAGGTCCTTGCCTTTCATGACTTGGAATACTACTTTCCAGCCTCTTCTTGTCCATAAGTTTTCTTTTGAGAAATCAGCTGAAATTCTTGTGGGAACTCCTTTGTAGGTAACTGTCTCCTTTTCTCTTGCTACTTTTAAGATTGTTTCCTTATCTTTAATCTTGGGTAATGTAACTATGGTGTGCTTTGGTGTGTGCTTTCTTGAGTCCAGCTTCTTTGAGATTCTCTGAGCTTCCTGGACTTCCTGGAAGTCTATTTCTTTTGCCATATTGGGGAAGTTCTTCTTCATTATGTTTTCAAATAAGTTTTCAATTTCTTGTTCTTCCTCTTCTCCTTTTGGCACACCTATGATTATGATGTTGGAATGTTTAAAGTTGTCCTGGAGGTTCCTAAGCCTCTACTCAATTTTCTGAACTCTTGTTTCTAAATTCTGCTCTGGTCAAATGTTTCTTTCTTCCTTTTACTCCAAACCATTGATTTGAGTCCCAGTTTCCTTCCCATCACTGTTGGTTCCCTGTGCATTTTCTTCTATTTCACTTTTCATAGCCTTCACTTTTTCCTCTGTTTTGTATCCATACTCGACCAATTCTGTGAGCATCCTGATTACCAGTGTTTTGAACTGTGCATCTGGTAGGTTAGCTATCTCTTTGTCACTTAGTTGTATTTTTTTCTGGAGCTTTGATCTGTTCTTTCATTTGGGCCTTTTTTTTTTTTGTCTCAGCACACCTGTTGTCAGTAAGGGGTGGGCAACCCACTTCACTGAGTTGTAATGCTATATGTGAGGGAGAGTTACAAGAGGAAACAATGCTGCTTGTTCAGTTCTCTGCCAGCTTTCAGTCACTTCCACCACTATCCACAAGCAAACTGGGTCCTTCTGGTGATGATTCCCAGGTGGCTGGTTGTGTGTACGTTCTAGGACACTGTGGGTCTGTCCAATGAAATCTCCTGTGAGGCTGAGAGTTTCTGCTGCTGCCTCAACCCCCACAGGTTTTTTCAGTCAGAGGTTTTGAGGCTTTATTTCCCCACGCTGGAATCCTGGGTTGCTCAGTCTGTCTCACTCCCCAGTCGTTCCTCCCGGTTTATCCTCATGCAAATATGGGACTGCCCAGTCTGCCAGCCACCACACACCTTGGTCCTCCAGCCACCACCTTGCCATGAGTCCTCTCTGCCCCAGCTGCCCATCTCCACCCCTCCTACTAGTCTGGATGAATATTTCTTCTTTAACTCCTTGGTGGTTAGACTTCCATACAGTTCAATTTTCTGTCAGTTCTAGTTGTTTTTGTTTTTAAATTTGTTGTTGTCCTTCTTTTGGTTGTGTGAGGAGACACAGTGTATCTCCTTATGCCTCCATCTTGGCAAGAGGTCTCTCAATTGTTGACAGATATGTATTTATTGCCATTTTATTGTTCTTCTTTAAAAATCTTTTTTCTTTTTCTTAAAGAAGACACTTCAACATTTCATGTTTTACTAGTTTTAGGTGATGAACTCCTTTAACTTTTCTTTATCTGGGAAGTTATTCATACATCCTTTGATTCTAAATGATGGCTTTGCTGGGTAGAACAAGCTTGGCTATAGGTCCCTGCTTTTCATGACTTTAAATATTTTTTGCCAGTCCCTTCTGGCTTGCCAAGTTTCTGTTGAGAAATCAGCTGACAGTCTTATGGGAACTTCCCTATAGGTAAGTATCTGCTTTTTTCTTGCTGTTTTAAGATTCTTTATTTGTCTTTAAACTTTTGTGTTTTAATTATGATGTATCTTTGTATGGGCCTGTTTGGGTTCATCTTGTTTGGAACTCTCTGTGCTTCTTGGGTTTGTATGTCTATTTCCTTCACTAGGTTAGGGAAGTTTTCCACCATTTTTTTTCAAATCCTTTGATTCTAAATCATAGCAAATTTTCAATTTCTTGCTCTCCCTCTTCTCCTTCTGACATCCCCATGATTGCAAATGTTGGTACACTTGAAGTTGTCCAAGAAGTTCCTTACACTATCCTCATTTTTAAAAATTCTTTTTTCTTTTTCCTATTCAGATTGGGTATTTTTTGATTCCTTATATTCCAAATTGCTGGTTTGACTCTTGGTTTAATCAACTCTACTGTTGATTCCCTATAAAGTATTCCTCATTTCAGTTTGTGTATTCTTCATTTCTGACTGGTTATTTTTATGGTTTCCATATCATTTTTTATGCTATTGAAGTTCTCATTAAATTTGTTGAGCTTTCTTATAACTGATGTTTTGAGCTCTGCATCTAATAAGTAGACTGCTTGTCTCCATTTTGTTTAGACTTTTTTCTGGAGCTTTGTTTTGTTCTGCCATTTGGGACATGCTTCTTTGTCTCCTCATTTTGGCAACCTCCCGTGTTCATTTCAGTACATTAGGTAGAACTGCTACATCTTGTGGGCTTGGTATAGTGGCCTAATGTAGTAGGTGTCCTGTAGGGCCCAGTGTTACAATCTCCCCCAATCACCCAAGTTGGGCACTCCAAGTACATCCTCCCCACCCCCAATGTGGGCTATGTACACCCTCCTGTTGTAGTTGAGTCTTGATTGATTTTGGAAGGTAAATGGAAGGGATTTATCTTTAGGCTGATCAACTGCAAGGATTGGCTACAACCACCACAGAGGATAAGTTGTGCAGGGGCCCACTCTACAGAGAAGGACATTTCAGTGGGGCTCTGATGCCCACTGAGTCTGCCCCTTGAGTGTGGAGGTGGTTGAGTAATGCTTCAATCTGGTCTGAAGCTGTCTGCCAGGTGTGATGGGGCTTTCTGGGATGTGAAAGCTAAGACCAGCCTCCACCTGTGTTCTGCCTGGGGCCTTCCAGCTTGGGCTACAAAGCAATCTGTTGTGGCTGTTATTTCTGCTGGGCTTGGAGGTGCCCAGAAAAGGCAAGCTGTGAACCAAGGCCAGCTGCTATTACTGTCCTGGGCCAACTTAATGAGAGGTACAGGGCACAACAAGGCCATATTCTGCTTTTTTGGGAAATTTTAGGAAAGTATAAAGCATGAGGCAAGGGAAGTCATTTGTATGGAAAAGCCACTGGAAATGGCTTTGGGAGTAGCACCAGCTGGGTAGGGCACAGTCTTAGGTAATCACCAGTGTGGGGCAAGCATTGATAGTCAAGTTGATGGAGTCTCAGATATAGCGCCCCATCTAGTTCTGTGGAGAAAGCACTTAGCAAAGGAACAATAGCCTCTGCTAGCCCTTCTGTTTGGGAGAAAGCCACCTTACAACCATCACCCTGATGCCAAACAATTTAGTTCCTCACTATATGTCCCTGGTGCCTTTCAAGCTGCTGCCCCAGTACTGCAGTTCAGTGGAAGTGAGTCCAAGTAAGTCCATGGGTAGCCTCTTTAAGAGGAATACCTGGAACTCTGGAAGCCCCCCATCTCCCTCAGCCTTAATTGCCACCATTTTTTACAGCCAGAAGTTGTGGGATTCTTTTCCTGGCACTGAAACCCTGGGCTGGGGGAACTTAAGTGGGGCTGGTACCCTTCATTCCTCAAGTGCAAACTTCTACAGATGAGATATCCCTCCTGATTTTTATCCACCACACATGGGTGTGAGACCAGCCTGTTCCACTTCTCTGCCCTTCCTACCAGTCTTGATGTGGCTTCCACATATCCTTAGTTGTAGGACTTCATTCAGCTAGATTTCAGGCAGTTCTGAATGGTGGTTGTTCTGTAATCTAGTTGTCATTTTGATGTGGTTGTGGGAGGATGTGAGTACTACGTTTACCTATGCCACCATCTGACTGAAAGACTTAATATGCACTATCTTACTTTCTTGCACTACAAGGTGTTCCAGGCTTATCTTGTGTATTTCTTACTGAAAGAATAAGTATTTCCTTTACCCACAGAACATTTCTGATGACAAATGTTGGGTTTTTCTCTCACAATAGGCAATTGTGATACTATCTATCTGGAGTTAGTGGAGACTCTACGGGTTAAGAACTCAGCCTTATAAGACTGCCCCCCCACCACCACTTGAGATGCCAACCACCAGCAGTGGGTCCCCAGGTCATCCACACTCTGTCTGACTTGGCTACAAATTAAAGTTCCCATGATTTACTCCTCTGGTTTGATTATGTACTATAATGGCTCACAGAACTCAGGAAATCACTTTACTTACTATGACTGGTTTATTATAAAAGTACATTTCAGGAACATCCAATGGGATGGATGCCTAGGGGAGGAAGGAGCAAGGTACATGGCATATCCATGCCTTCTCCAGGTGCGCTGCCCTCCCAGAACCTTGACGTGTTCATCAATCAGGAAGTTCTCCAAATTCTGTGGATTAGGGTTTTTATGAAGGTTAATTACATAGATGTGATTGATTACATCATTGGACATTGATGATTAACTCAATCTTCTGCCCCTTCCCTCTCTGGAGGTGGCAGGTAGAGCTGGAGATTCCAACTCTCTAGTCACATGGTTCATTCCCCTAGTAACTAAGCCACCTCATTGCTCCAAGAGTTGCCTAGTTAGTGTAAATTCAGGTGTGGGTGAAAGGGGCTTATTATAAATAACCAAAAAGTCCCTCTCACCCTATCACTAAAGAAAGTCCAAGGGTTTGAGGTTTAATGCCAGGAACTGGGAACAGAGACCAAATATGTATTTCTTGTAATGTCATACTTGCCCTACTCCTAGAATCTGCTGCCATTTTTTCAAGGAGCCCTGATTCCATTTACTGAAGAGTGCTGTTAAAAACCAAGATCTGAGTACTAAGTGTGCTTATTGCTACTGGGGTTTTGTTCATTTAGCTAACAGAGAAGTAAAATTTTATGTGTGTGTGTGTGTGTGTGCAATCATGCTTAACATGAGCTGACATGGATGTCTCCAACTCTAATTCATTACCATGTGGATCATTGTGGGTCCCTCCCTTTGCTGATCTGAAAATTTCTGCTCCAGTGGTGAGAAACCTGGCTCTACCATTTGCCACTCACTTACTTAATTGTTCACTTCCAATGTACATGTATAGCAGTATCAGAACTGTTCATCTACACCCCTACAGTTAACAACTTTATTACAACACGGTGCTTACACGCAGTGTCTTTTGTCTGCAGTCTTACTGACTCAATTAATTTCCAAAGTTTCTTAGCCCCTTTTCCCCTGCCTCCTTCAGTGACATTGTTCCATACATTTAGATTATCTTATCATAGTCTGCATTCTTTTCCTGGGATCCCTCAGTCCCCTAAATGATTTTTTAATTATGTACATTAAGGTTCACTCTTTGCACAGTAAAGTTCTCTGGGTTTTGGCAAATGCATAATGCCATGTACCTATGGCAAAATCATAGAGAATAATTTTGCTACCTGAACCCCCTATGCTTCACCTGTTCCTCCCTCTCCCTCTTCCCCCAGAACCCCTGGAAACCACTGATCATTTTCCTGGCTGTATAATTTTGCCTTTTCCAGAATGTCATATAATTGCAATCATAGAATATGTAGCCTTGTAGACTGGCTTCTTTCACTTAGGGGCTTGAAGATTGCTTCATATATTTTGGTGGTTTGACATTTTCCTTTTATTACTAAATCACATTCTGTAGTATGGATGTAGCACATGTTGTTTGTCCATTCACCTATTGAGGGACGTCTTGATTCCTTCCAGTTCTTGACAATTATGAATAAAGCTGCTATAAACATTTATGTGCAGGCTTTTGTGTGAACATATCTTTTCAAATCAATTGGGTAAATACCCAGGAGCACAATTCCTGCATCACATAAAAAGACTATGTATTTTTAGCTTTGCAAGAAACTGCCAAACTGTCTTCCAAAGTGACTGTACCATTTCGCATTCCTACCAACAGTGAATGGGAGTTCCCATTGCTCTATGCCTTCCCTTTTCATTTAAATCACGCCACTGACAGAATGAAGAAAAGCACCTAGCTGGTCTCCACTGCTCCAGAAGGCAGGGTGTCCACAGGAAGAGGTGGTAACTGAGGCATACGTCCTTAGAATTCACCATGCTCATGTCTCCAGGGGCCACCTGTTCCTAAAGGGCACCCAAAGAAGCAATATTTTTGTAATAGAAGGGGAGGTGATGATTCTCTGGATGAAACAAGGGCAAGCCGGTAGAGGACAGCCAGGAGGCAAGGGAGCGTCATCACGCAGCTGAGCAGAACAGTCATTCTGTTGTATCAGTGAGGAGCTCCACTCACCAGACATTCGAGATGCACGTATGCTACGAGGTCCCGAGATTTCTTCCTGCACAGAATGGTCAGGACAAGCCCACCAGCAGGAGCCTTCAGAGCAAAATGATGTGACATAGAAGAGAAATTAAGAACTTGCTAGCCTTTCCATTTGCCAACATTTGCCCACAAAGAGGCACTGAGCCTGTACTATGGGCCGCTCACCGTGCTAGGTGCTAGCATTCCAGAACTCCCAGGGCACCAACACGCCTGCAAATGATCACGATTCAACGCAGTGCACACAATCACAAAGGGACATGTGTTGATTTGGGAGCTGATGATACAAACCTGGGAAGTAAATGGGAATTAAGTTAAGTGGCAATTTGACATCAGTTTCTGCATCCAAGGAACCAAGCCAGTCAACCTGAGGGGCCACAGTTACTTTTGCAAGCTTATGCTCAATTACTGCAGCCAGCTTTTTGTAGATGTTTTGGAAAGAGAGGTTGAATCCCCTTGTGTTTTTTGAGGCTATTATAGAGGAAAAGATGGCAGCAGGAGGCAAAGGAAGCAAGCCCAGCGAGGGAGCACCTCTGGGCAGGGGGAGGCAGAGAGAGGCATTTGTGGCGGGAGCCACTGCACCCCACGCTCCCCAGTTTCCAAAGTGTCCCTGTCATTTGGAGAGAAGACAGTGCACATTCTAAGGACACAGTGGAATGTAAGCGATTGGTGGGTCAACACGGCTGGCTGGGCTGGTGATTTTGTAATTACAAAGCAGATTTTTCAGACAGAATGGTTACCCCAACTGTGTAATTAAGAGGATCGTTAAGGAACTCGGCTGGGCTATGCATCACCCTGGGGCTAGAGCTACCACATGGTTACAATAGAAAAATGCGGTCAGCCTTCATCATGAGGTCATTGCTAATTAATTGAAACAAATATTTGCAATAACAGTTCCTGTGTATGATATATTTCCAACAGTTGGCTGATAGAGGGGTCTGATCGGGGGCAAAAATAACAGAAAAACAGGTGTTAGGCCCCAGGTTAGAGAAAAAACAAACGGCCAGTTGAAATTGGATGGCCGTGGTGTAGTTTTGGTTGAATCCAATTCTGTAGCACGGGTTAGGGCCTTATTTCAGCCAGCATATGACAGAGAAGGCATGGATGAACTGGAGATGTTCCAGAAACAAAGAATGATTCGAGTCGGAAAATAGCACCTGTGGGGAAGGTGAGAGTAAAGAGGTGATTTAGTCTAAGCTGTAAATCTGCATAACACATCGATAGAAACTACCAACTCCGTAATAAGTTATTTTTTTCAAGGATGGAAACTTGCCATTTCCATCTCTCCCAGGCACAGAGAAAAAATAAACCTCACCCGCAGAATGAGAAATCTGAACTAAGCACAAATTTGAACGTTAGATTCTGAAACAGGAGGCTATCCAGATATTTGATCTCATTCCCTGGAAGCCTTAAGAGCTGTAGGGAGGTCACAAACCCCAACAGAAGGCCCCTCCCTCCATGCTCTGCACAAATTTTCATTTTTATTCACATTATTCCGGACTCCTTCTTTGTGAGAAATCATTCATCAGCCTTTGCTAAATAAAAGCACTACTCGGGAAAAAACACAGAACAAATCAATAGCAAAGGACCTGATCTCATGCATTGGAACTGGGGTCAGTCTGCAGATTGTAGTAGAAGACACTTAAGGCTTACATATAAATTATATATCCTTTGGAGGTTGCTTCTAATCTTAAGAGTCTAAAAATTAATAATTATTCACCTTATATTCCCATTGCCCACTTCTAAAGGGTCATATGCAATATAATTACTCAAGGCTCTTTTTGTCAGGAAACTTACATGTTTGATGACCTCTCCAAGTGATTGTAAATATCCCTGGCATAGGACAGCCAAACATTATAGCAAGGAGCTGCAGCGGTCTCTCTGAGAACAGCCTCCTAGGATCAGGTCACTCTCAGGGTCTAATCAGGAATCATTTTGTTGGGATGGCCCCCTTTCTCTGGCGAGGAGGGAAGGTTCACCACTGGCAACAGGCAAAGGACAGCAAGACCCCCAAGGGTCCCAAAAGCTGTGCTCCTCCAGCTCCCATATGATAAGTGGCAGGATAAATCCAGTGCCTTTGTGGCTTGTCAATTTTATTCCATCTTCAATATTTAAAATCATTATTTTTACATGAAAGCAAATGTGTATGCATTATATCACAATGAAATTTTTTTACATGAGCCTTTAAAAGACAATGAGAGACTTCCAAGCAATGCCTCCTGATGGAGCTGTGGCAGAAGCTCCGAACCCCAGGGACACGCAGGTGTGCCCCGCCACCTGGATACAGCTTAGAGCCACGCATTCCATAGAACCTTCTGGGATCATGGAAATGCTGTTTATAGAGACACATGTGCTATTGAGCACTTGAAAGGTGAGACGCGAGTCTGAGGAACTGAATTTTTCATTGCTTTGCATTTAAATAATTTAAATTTTAATAGCCACATGTGGCTCGTGGCTACTGCATTGGACAGGTTTCACGGAAAGGTGTGTTTTACTCCCAACTTCTCCTTTGGGAATTAAGGAAGACTTAGGAAGTGGAACAGAGATCAAGGCTCTGCGACGACTTCCCTCTGACACTCACCCCCTTCTCCGTACCTGACCTGAGCATATAGAGAAAAGACCTGCTTCCGGAGAAAGCCAGCGTGGTGGAAAGTAAGTGTGTGGAAGTCTGGGGACCCACCCTGGGTGTTCTGAGACCCTCTCACGATCGTTGGAGTCCTGGAGGCGCTCATTTTTAAGTGTGTCTTATAAAAGTGGAAACTGCGGGCTGGGGCTGGAAATATTTACTGTGCCAGTGACTCGGTGAACGAAGCGTTAGCAGCTCACAGCCTCCAGCCACCGTGGGATAGTTCCTGTAATGAACCTGGGTGCTTCTCAGGGGAGGGTGATGGATTGTTTCTCGCTGGCCTGGGAGGCTGTTAAGGTTTCCAAACCACACCACGTCCTTATTTGAGCACATGTATTGTATGACTTACAAATGCCTCTCTGATCTAGGAATTTCTGTGCTGGTAACTCATAGGGAAATGTTAATGTTATAGTAAGTGGAAAAAAGGCACAGAGTTATATACATTTACATATAATAATATACAAACAATGTTATATATTATATAGTTATAATATGTAATATAATAATCATTATATGTAAGCATAATATATATCAAGAGATTTTTAATGTGTGTGTATATCTATAACAAAAATTAGAAGAAAATATACAAAAAAATTAATAGTGATTATTTCTGAGTGGTAGGATTATGAGTGATTTTAATTTTCTACTTTATACCTTTTTCCATTTCTACTCTGGACTTTTCCATTTTTCTTTCACAGCCATTACTTTTTTACTTGGGAAAGCCTATTATTTATAAACACCGACATCTCATTGTTAATCATGACTCAGGGTCTGTGCTCAGTGAAAGCCCACATTTCCTTCGCTGCTGTGAGTGCACATGGGTGTGCTTTGGTCTTGCCCTTCGAAAGCGGAACAGCTTGAAATGTTAAAGATCCCCCCCTTTACTGCCCATGTACATTGTCCCTGAAGTGGGTCCTCCATGGAGGGTGGTGTGCTCAAGAGGCGATGCCAGTGGGCAAGAAACAAGGGTGGCCTGACTGAGGACGTCTTCTGGGAAGGGACTGGCTAGAGACCCTTTCAAGTGACCAAGGACCAGTGATTGTTCCGGATGGGGAGCAGTTATTGTCAGAATGTGCAGTCCTGTAGGGCACATCTGAGGGGAACAAAGGTGTCTTCTTCTAATTTACAAAAAGGCAACTTCTAAGCTAACAGTGGCCTTGTGGAGACATTTCGTCTCCATCAGTGACTTGGTCCTATTCAAAGGAAGCACGAGGTCTGGCAAACACATGGAAAGTTGCCCTCACGTGAGCCTTCAGAAGCTGAGGCAAATGCCAGGACCTCCAGCACACCTCATTTCTAACCACAGACAGGCAATTCCAGGCTCATCTCTTCCCTGGGGTGACTATAGGTAGAAGCTAATGGGCTTTAACCTTGGTTTGTTGGTTAGAAGCAATTGCAGCTAGAATTAGGTAAATGCAACTTACCTGAGCAGTGGTTTCTCAGCCCTTGAGAGAGCCCATTACCTGCGCTAGCCAGCTCCCTCCCGGTCCACTGGCAGATGCAGGGTTAGCTGGAGAGCAGGGCTTTCTCTCGACACGCGCTGCTCCCACTGCGAACACACTGCTTTGCAGGCAGGGCATGTAACTTGGCATGATCTGTCACCCAGCTTGCCACATCCTGTTACGTTGCCTCCCATCAGCCCAAACTGTGATGGAGGTGAACTCGACCTCGGGTGACATGCAGCACTTTGTAATGCATTGTAGCATTTAAATCTACATCAGCCAAGTGGCACACATTGGCTTCGATGCTAGCTGCTCACTCTAGCGAGGATGTGATCTAATGTCCTCAGGAGAAAGGATCTGAAGTACTGAAAATATTCCAGACTTTGTACGAGGATGGTGCCTCTAAATTGTGGTTGAATGGGTCATACCCTGTGAAGAGATTTCCCCCAGAAAGGATGCTGATGAGCCAAAGGTGCAATGGATGCTGATGGATCAACAGCAAGTAACGTACGAGGTAAATAACTGGATGACCACTGTCTCCTCCAATCAGGATAAGGCTACATGATTTTCTTGCAGTTTAAACTGAAGATCTTATTGTCATCAGTTTCCTAACCAATGGATGACACACATGAGATTTTTCAGGAGAACCGTGATGATGAATGATGAATGAATAAATGACCTGAGTCTCTAAAGCCAGTTCTTCCCTATAAAGAAAGATTTGACAGCAGAATGCTATACTCTCCTCCTCCAGCTGCTGCCTGAAGGACTGGGACTGTCAACTGTGGGGAACCTGATGCTCTCCAAACCCAACTCAAGGAACAGGAAGGGAACTTGGGAATGTACAGCCCTTGAGAGCTGAGAGGCAGTGGAACTGCAGCTCAAGGGGTCAGTTTCCCAGCAGGCGGGGAATCCTCACAGGCTCCTCTTAAGAAATGATGATTCATTGCAATGTGAGAAGGGCTTCAGAGCTCCCAGTCTGCCTTTAGGTTACAGATGCTTCCTATTATCTCCTTAAAAAAATTCCATGCCCTGGGGTTCTCTTGGCCCTGTCAGAGAGGAAGAAAAGCTTTTGGGAATAGGAGGTAAGGCTGCGTTTCTCGGGAGACTTTTTTATCAAATAGACTTGGTACCGCCCAGTGCATAAGCAACATTGTAAGTAGCAGGCCCACTGCCATGGTGATGTCAGACTAATGTCTGTCATACATCCATTAGTCTTCCTGACGTGACCACATTCTTTTTTTATTAATTTTTATTTTTGTTTTATTTTTTATCTTAGAGAGAGGGAGAGGGAGGGAGAAAGAGATGGAAAGAAACATCAATGCGAGAGAAAAACATTGATCGCTGCCTCTCATACACTCCCCAACCAGGGGCCAAACCCACAACTGAGGCATGTGCCCTGACCGGGAATCGAACCAGCGATCATTCGCTTTGCAGAATGACACCCAACCAACTGAACCACATTGGTCAGGGCTGATGTGCCTAAATTCTTACCTTCCTGCCTCTGTCAACCCACTCAAACCAACTCAGTTACAAAAGTGCAGCTAGACCTTGCCACACCGGAACTAGAAAGTCACCTGAGTCTAAGCAGCTCCCCTTCCTCCTCGCTTGGTTCCTTTCTCCCTCTGGAGCCATGTGACCTCCACCTTCACATTCCCTGCATGTCTCTTTGTCTCTCTCCTTCTGTCATTATCTCTCGAGCTCCATGTCTCTCTTTTTCAGCCTAACTGCCCCTCTTAATCAGTTTTCTCTGCCTCTCCAGGTGCACATGGACAAACATAGCTGCCTTGGCCTATTCAAATTCCCCTTAGGTCAAGAGACTGAAAAATAGTACTAGTATCTTATAGCTCCAATTAAAATTCCCAGAAGACTTAGAATCACGTCACGTCCACTCCAGTTCAGCCAGTGGCATCCACCAATTTTCCACCTAGGCCACTCAGCGTGGACTGGCTGGCAGATGACGCTGGGGCCATGCCGTACACACCTAACTATCATCTCTCATTCCTGTGACTGTAGAATGTTGTCAGCAATGGGGACAATGCGCTGGACATGCCCTTCAAAAGGCACCCTTTTCTCTTCTGTGTTCTCTCCGCTTCCATTGTATCCTTCAATCAAACTTCACAGAAATCTGGGTCTAGTGAAAGAGAATAGGTTTGGGAGTCAGACAGACCGGGCTGCAAATGCTGGCTCAGTCATCAGCAGCCACATGACCTTGGGTAAGAAGCATGAGCCTCAATTTCTCTGTAAGAACAGAGGAAATAGCATCCATCCAAAGAAGTGCTTTTGAGGAATAATGATTTATTTTTTGAAAGAGTCACCTAAACTCAGAATCTTCACTTCTTGAGGATATGTTTTATTGATTTTGGGGAAGAGAGAGAAAGAGAAACATTGATTGATGTCTCCTGTACGTGCCCCAACTGGGGATCAAACACACAACCTAGGTAAGCGCCCTGACCAGGAATTGAACCTGCAAACTGTCAGTGCATAGGACACTGTTCCAACCAACTTAGCCATCCAGCCAGGGCCAGAATCTTCACTTGCCATTCACTCCTTACTCTCTCATTTCTGGCTTCTGTTTCTGCCATCCTCTTGAAATTACTTTTGTTAAGGTCAAATATGCTTTTCCTGTTGTTGGTTTTTTTCTAATCTTATTATTTTTTAAAAGAATTTACCAGCCCTGGCTGGTGTGGCTCAGTGGATTGCGCATGGGCTGTGAACCAGGCATCACAGGTTCAATTCCCAGTCAGGGTGCGTGCCTAGGTTGCAGGCCATGTCTCCCAGCAACCGCACATTGATGTTTCTCTCTCTCTCCCCCCCACCACGCCTTCCCTCTCTAAAAAAATAAATAAATAAATAAAATCTTTAAAATATATATATATATATTTTATATATATATATAAAGAATTTACCATTCTCTCTGTCTTGAAAATATTCTTTCTATGGCTTCTATGACTATATATTCTGTTTTTACAAATTTATGTTGGTTTCTTTAAAATTGTTCTTTTTTATTTTATTTACTTTATTTTTAGAGAGAGGTGAAAGGAAAGAGGAAGAGACGGAGAGAAACAGCAATGTGTGGGTGCCTCTCACGCACCCCCACGAGGCATCCGGCCACAACACAGGCACATGCTCTGACCAGGAATCGAACCAGCAACCCCTGGGTTTTCAGGCTAGCACTCAATCCACTGAGCCACACCAGCCAGGGCTAAAATTGTTTTTAACATATAAATGAACAAGAAGAAATCATCCATGTTTTGTATCATCAAGAAGTTAACTACTGCTAACATGTTTGATTCTCTTTTTTATTATTTGCTTTATGAAAATTTCTCCACCATTTTGTAAAAAATATACTTGCTCATGATATAAATTTAATTAATATGGAAATGAAAATGGTTTAAAAAAATTAGAAATAGCTCAGATCTCTCCATCCTGAAAGTCTATTCTTTGGATAACACAACCCAAAACTCTTTGTTATCCACAGCATCTTTTTAAAATGCAAATATGGAACTAGAAAAATAGATGGAAATACATTTTTAAAGAATGAGCCCACACTATAGATGCTATTTTTAATTCTTAAAGTTGAACTTAATTTAACTTTATTTTAATGGATGCGAAATGGAAGAATTGTTGAACTTGAAATAAATATTTCTTTCACTACAAAAGAAACAATTTTCTAAAAGATTCCTCCAAAGCCAAGTATATTAGGAGGTTAGAGTCCTCTGTGTGTCTATTTCAGACCTCAGCATTCTCAGCAGCCCGAGCTCCCTTTGCCCACTGCTGAACTGGTGTTAGCTGCGTTGATGTTGCATTGCCCACATTTGTAGCTTTCGCTTTGATTTATGCACATAATCCTCGAGGTTGCTAGGAATCTGGTTTTGGTTCTGCATTTGGCTCTATATTCAAATGTATTTAGCACTCATTACCGAGCCTTCTATCCTGGAATGTCCATTTCTGAGCTTTTTATTTGACTTATCTCGATGCAGAATTTTGTTATCCACGGTTTTTTCACAAGTGCTCACGGGTCTGTGTTCTCGGAGTGATTTCCTTGAAGTCTCCTTAGAGGAAGTAGCATTCACAGGTCATATGATCTTTCCCTGAGAACTCATGATGTTGCTCCTTTACTTTCTTCTAGCCTCGAAGGTTTCTGGGGAAAAGTCTGGCGCCACCCTATTTACTGTTCCTTACCGGATACCTGAGAAAAATGTCTTTTTACCTGTGTTCATATAACATAACTAGGTTCGGTTAGCATCACCAGACTATATCTTGATGTTCAGTGATCTGAGCAATGAAGATGAGGTAGACAAAGTGCCCAGCACAAAACCCAGTACAAAGGCTGCCCAAGTGTGGTCCACGGGCGACATCGGCCCACAGCCTGTCTGTAAACAGTTTTGTTGGAACCCAGCCGTGACCATTCATTTCTGGACTGGCTGCAGCTGCTTGTCTGCCACAGCGGAAGAGCTGAGTGGTGGTGACAGGGACCATATGGTCCACACACCTAAAACATCCACTACCTGTCTCTTTATAGGAAATGTTTGCCAACCCCTCACCTAGACAAAATATTTTCCCCACACACGCATTCACTCTTTTTCTTATAAAATCAGAAAATGTGGCCATTGACAGAAACTTTTACACTTTGCTTTCGAGTCTAACACATTTTCTATAAGAAAAGTCTCCATGAAGTCTAGACAAGGGCCCCACTGGCCTTTTCTTAGCCACCTCCAAAGAAGCTCACTTGTACACCATCATTTCCATATTACATGCTCTTGTCTTTCAAAGATGAGCTCACATCTGTGTCCCGGGATTTGTCTACAACTGAGGCAGAATGATGCTCCACTTTACATCTACCTGCACTCAGAAACTTGCTCTCTTCCCTTCGTACAGTCAGATGGGCCCTGCCCAACCATAAATGACCAGTTTATACCAACCACAGTGTGAGATTTAACATGGGTGGTTGGGGGGGAGTGAAACTGCTTCTGATTTGACTGAAGCTCAAGAATGTTAAATAAGTCTATTAAAGGTAATTTTGAAATGGTCTAGATGTTACAAGAGTGGTGCTGTAATAACTTTGAACTGCACTTGAGCAGGATTCATCTGGCCCTATCTCTTGTGGACCGGGCGGCTCTCCCCATGAGGAATACCTGTGGAGATCATTTCCAGCCCTGTGAACTGTCATCTGCATTCACTGTCTGCCCCCTCCCATCCCAATTTGTGGAAAGTGGTGAGGGTGATGAGATAGGGGAAAGGATTCATAGTCTGCTTTTTGGTGACTGAGAAGGTTGAAAAATACTTAGTAGAA
This sequence comes from Tonatia bakeri, assembly GCA_004024845.1. NCBI lineage: Eukaryota > Metazoa > Chordata > Mammalia > Chiroptera > Phyllostomidae > Tonatia > Tonatia bakeri. The sequence goes on from PVIA01003763.1 coordinate 87,720, forward strand.
GGTGAGATAAGGAACCTCCACACTTCATGGTGTTTGTACATAGAAGATTTTATCAATATATCAGCCTTTTAGATATCTGCTTGCCTTAGGTCAGTAAAAATCAGAGGCAGAAATTTTATTTAACTCCGTTATCTACTCTTTGCAACTGAAGTAGAGGTTGACGGGTTAAGCACAAAATATATCTGGTACAAGCACATATTTATAATTTATATAAAAACTGAAATATAGCTTGTTCTATTTCCTCTCCCATGGACAGCAGAGTAGGCATCTACAAACCCGAGAAATACTGTGAGCACACACTTGAGAGTCAAGAGACTCAGCAGGCAATGCCGTAAGCAAGTTTCTCACCCTGCTCCTAGTTTCTTGATCTTTAAGATGGAGACAAAATAAGAGTTAACCTGTAGTCAAGCACTATCTTCTAGATGTGATGCTAAATACCTTCCATGTATTATCTCACTCAATTATCACAACTTTTAAAGTACATACTATTATTATCTCCACTTGCACGAGGAGACTGAGGGACAGAGAGGCGCAAGCCACTAGCAAGTGGTGATGCTGGGGTTTGAACTTGGCAGGCGTGCTCCAAAGAGTATTCTGCCACCTATCAATGGTGACACTGTTAAAAATATAAAAAGAGAAAATTTTCAGTCAATTTCTTATCATGTGCTTTGCATGTGGCAAGCATGCGACAAATGGCAGTGATCTAAAATAATGATGATAATTGTGATGGAAAGAACAGTAAAAAATCAAAGTGATTTAGAACAGGTGTGATCAGAATCCCTGAATGGGCTGCTGGCCCCAAGCAAACAGTTCTCCTAGTTGGAGAGAGCGCTTTCTGTACTTGTGCCTGATCCATCTTGGGAGGAAGACTCTCTTCCTGCAATGGTGCTAATGAGGTTCAAAGCCACTAAGGCCATTATCACGGTCCTGGATTTTGGTCTTTGACCATGAGGCACATGCTCATCCTTTATCTTCTGCCAGAGTCTCAGAGTCAGGGATGATCTTTGTCTATTCATGTGGGCTGCTGGGTAGAAATCAGGGATTGTTACTTTTTGCTGTGAAGGACTTGGGAACGGGATCCACCTAGGCAAAGGGGCATCAATAAGAAAAGATGGGAGTGTCCCTCTTCTGGGGGTCTAGCCTGGGCTTCTGCCTCTTCCGTTAGCAAGCTAACGGTGGGAAGGAGGCTTGAAAGATAAATCAGAATCTGTGAGCTGAGGAAGGGAGGTTCAGGGCGGGCAGGTAATGAGAAGAGGTGAAATCTAGGTAGTAACAATGAAAGACATTGGCAGGAACTGCTAATCACACAAATCACAGGGAAATAAAATTTGGGAAGGGGCCACATGGTTAAGGAGATAAGCAGTGCTTCGAAAGAGGGGGTGAAGATCAAAGTAATGGAGAGCAGAGACTTGAACAGATATTTGTACACCAAGTTCATGGCCTCATTATTCCCTAGCCAACTTCAAAGAGAATGTTAAAACTCTAAGAGGTTTTATGTCAGCCTCACGGTAGCTGCAAAGTGAAAACCTCTGGTAGATACACCAAAGATAAAGAGAGAGGAATCAAGGCATACCACTACGAAAAACCACAGTAGCCCAAAGCTGGAAATAGTCCAGATGGCCATGGATGGGTGAATGGATAAGGAAAACATGGTCTACCCACACAATGAAATAGCATTCAGGCTTAAAAGAAAAAGAAATTCTGACATATGCCAAAACGTGGATGAAACTTAAAGATACTGTGCTAAATAAAATAAGGCAGACACAAAAGATATTGTATTTAATATGATTGCACTTGCACAGGACCGGGAGCAGTCAAATTCAGAAGGTAGGTTGGTGATTCTCAGGGGCAGGGAGCAGAGGGGTAGAGAGAATCATTGTCTAATGGGGACAGAGTTTCAGGTGATGCAGATGAGAAAGTTCTGAAGGTGGTGATGGGTGCAGAACGACACGAGGGCACCTACCATCCCTGGCCTGTATATTTAAAAATGGTTCAGGTAGTCAACATTGTGTTACATATATTTGATCATAATAAAAATAATGAATAAGAAATAAAGGAAATCTCCTTAAAAAGAGTGGGCAAGGATGGACAATAGGACTTACAGTAGTTGCCTCCTAATGCCCATCTCTTTCATGGATTTATGTTTATAGTTAGTGGTGGTGGCAGCTGGGGCGAAGAGGAAACTGGCTAAATGTGTATAAATTCCATTTCTGCCCATCTGAACCCATTGGTAGAAATGAGGCCTATAATTTATTCCTGGGAGCTGCCACAAAATGCGGGCAGTCCCGCGTTCACTGCCAATCACTCAGCAGAGAGGTCCATGGTGCCCAAGGGAGATCTGATGGAGGGTGTTATCACCAGGGTTCCTGATGACTAGAGCTGGCAGGATTAGATCAGCAGAAAAGTAGGTCAATGGAGAAGTCATTTGCTGGCTTGTGAAGACTTCCACTGGGGTGGGGGAGAGCAGGCGGTGCTGGGACTGTGATCCAGGGCGGGAGCGCCTTCCCCCACGCGGGGGTCAAGGTTGCTAATATCACGAGCTTACACAGAGCCCTCTGGAAGCCGAACAGCATGACTCTCATTGACTCTGGCAGGCTCCCCAGTGCTGGCAAATCAGGGCATCATGGGACTCTCGTCTCCCTACAATTAAACAGATAATTGAGAAATAAGAACATATTTTTTCAGTGTAAATTGATAGATGCCGGTTGGTAATGTTAGCATCAGGAATAAATTGAGCGGTAATCTGCAAAGGATGTTATTGCTATTATACAAATAAAGATCTGTCTCCAAAACCAATCAATTTAGCAGATATATACCAACAATCAAATTGTTAAAAATGACTCCTATGAATTACCCAGTGTTCCATCTAATGGTGCCAGAAGCAGCTGGGAGACAATTTAGAGCTGATATGACCATACGTCAGGAGTGCTTTTTCATCCTGATGGTTTTTGTTCCCTTCTGAGCAGTGTAGTGGAGCCCTCAGCTTTGTTTAATGCGCCCATGTGAAAACAAAGTATATTTCACTCTGTGGGTTAACAGAGTCATTTCGACAAAAACACTCAGGAATATATGCATTCAATATGGGGAGAATAATTCAATTTCCTTTTTATTATTTCAGCTACAAGGTTGCAGTCTCCTTAATTCTTCATTAAGCCCTCTGGCTCACGAGGAAGTTGCTGTTCTTTATGGGCTGCCATACCTTTTCCAAATGAATGTGGAAAAGACCCACAAAGGGCTAGTTACCATCAAGCATTTCTCTGTCTTGTTTAATAGCCAGTTCAAGGAAAGCGGGATGATTGAGTAACTTTTCTTGATTGATACCTGCAACACTTGAAATCCAGGTCTGTCCAGGCTTTGATTGTCTGTTGATGCCTAATCACCAAGCCGCAGGATCTGTTGGTGGCCTTTATTTCTCTTTGCATATTCATGTCAGCTGACAAAGCAGTTAAATAGTGGCTGAACTGAAGCAATTTTCCCAGTTGGGAGCCCGGACCCAACAGGAATCCACCTTTGCTAAAACACTTCCAAACTTAGCTCTTACTTTGAAGTTTGTCTGGGAAACTTAGAGGAGGTTTATTCCAGGCACAATTAACAGTGAGAGCAAACATCAACTGTAGCCAGCGGCCTCCTGCTGAGCGTTAAGCTCTTTCCTCTGCAAATGGGATACTAGGAGACCTGCCAACAAAAATAAACACGGTCCCTGCCTTCAAATAACTTGCACAGTGAGGAAATGGCTAGAAAATGGAATGGTTTGGGAGTACTAAGGGGATACAAACTAGGGAAAGTCCCATGACATAGCTCTGCTTCGGGAGAGGAAGTTCCTACTTCTCCCCAAAATGGAGGTAAGCAAACTGTAGACAGAGCATTGTGGAGGGTAAAAAAAGAGCCACCTCCTTGTCTTAAGTTCAATGATCTAACCATCTAGTTGAGAGGGACACTTAAAGTGTTGGCTCACATAAGACACTGAGAGAAAGAGAGAAGTTCAGAGGCAGGGGAGGAGGGGCTAGTAGAGGAGGGCTGGGGTCAGCGATAGGTTCGAAGAGGGATCGGGGAGGCAATAACGGTGACATAGAAATGATACGCCCAGTAATCAGCTGAAGCCAGAGTCTGGACCTTGGGGGGAAAGTCAAGAATAAAGATGCAGGTGTAGAAGTTTTTATGGAGAACTGGTCAGGTACACTGTAGAATGTTACAGAAGTCTCATTTTTCACCCTCAAAAATATTTCATTTCTTCTTTGACAAGCATGCATCCTGAAACTCTCGGTGAAAAATCCCCATGTTTTAGCATAATTTTTATTATAAAAATTCTGGTAATTCTTAGTTGGTCCTTTGATTGCACCTCCAGGCCCGCCCTCTATCCTTCCCCCTCGAGGATGGTGCATCTGCTTGCCCTCTGGATGCCGAGGGGCTTGGCCGATGGGAGGCACAGGTGAAAGATAACAGGCGGGAGGACAGTGAGGTCAAGAAGTCTATTCCCCGTGGATCCCTCTTTGCCTGATCACAAGGAGTTGGCCACCTCTCTCTGCACAGCTACTCGCTTTAGTTTCCAGTGGCCACCCCACCTCTTTGCCGGCATGGCCTACACGGGTAGTCAGCGTTCTGATGTTAGCTTGAGGGGTGTTACTTTTGCACATAATGCATTTATTAAGCTTTATTAACCTTATCAAACTTTATTACTCTATTGAAGTCTTCTCAGTCACCTAGCGTTCACTGTCCTTTTGCTGACAGGGCTCATCACAATAGAGTCCTCTGCCAATATTGATTGACTGGCTGGTTAATTGGTATTACTCAGTCTTAGTTCTAATACATCTTCCTTCAAAAAATTCTATCCCATAGTAATAGCTTTTGGGCTGATTTCTTTTCCTAGAAGAAAATACTTAAGATAGTTTTCCCCAACTTCAATATTTACCAATAGGAAAATGGTTATGTAAATTATTGCCCATGTCTATATATGATGTAGAAATGAAAAAAGGAGGAGCCATTCTCACAGGTATGGACGTGGAAGCATCTCCAAGACACATTAAGTGAAAAAAAAAAAATCAAGCAATAGAAAGAAACAGGCTCAGTCTATCCCCATTTATGAAAACAACATTAAGCAAAATATAAATAACATTTCAAATGAACTCTTGCTCCACCAAACTGTAGTTCCAAATTTTCCCTTTGCATTACCTCCTACATTCCTGCCGCAGCCTTATACTTCAGCTCCATTGTACAGCAGCTAAGTCAGAGTAGACATTCAGTGTGTGTTGGATGAACGAATTTATTATAATTTTCAAACATGGCCTGCAATTGCTCCCCCACCCATCTTTATTGAGGTATAATTGACAAATAAAAATTTTATATATTTAAGGTAGATGACTTGATGTTTTGATATATATATATATGGTCTGTCAGAAAGTATCCAGTCATATAATATGAAAAATAGAGACATTTATTGAAGAAGATACAAGATATAAGAAACATTGTACACAGGACAATGATGCCTCTGTCCCCTTCAAAGTAGGCACCTTTGGACCTCATGTAATTCCCCCAGTTGCCATCAGCTGCCAGGTCAGATTTTCCTGAATCTCATCAATGGTCTGAAATCTCTTCCCTTTCAAAGGTGATTTCAGTTTTGGGAAAAGCCACAAGTCACAGGGTGCTAAATCTGGGCTGTAGTGGGGCTGAGTCACCTGGGTGATTTAACGTTTTGCCAAAAAACTCTGCACAAGATGTGATGTGAAAGCTGGTGCATTGTCATGATGAAGCTGCCAATCACCAGTTACCCATAGCTGCTGCCTTCTGAATTATCTGCAAGTTTCTGTGGAGGAATGTTTAGGCTTTACACAAAATTTGATGCTGATTTGTTGCGTTACTCACTCAGTCATTTGGAATGCCGTGGCCACACAGTACACATGCTCACTTAACGGTGTCTACCGCTCCCACTGACTAGTACAGTGAAGTCATCATTGTTCACACATGCACATTCCAGTCCACTGTCCTTGGCTGTCAGGTTACAGTGATGTTGGGTAAACCGTTCTTGTTACATTAACAATGGCTGGACTTTTTCTGGACAGACCTTTTTACATTATGAAATAATTGCTACAATCAAACTAATTAACATATCCATCACCTCACATGTTAATCTCTTTCCTTTCCTTTCCTTTTTTTTTTGTATGCACAGTGAAAACATTTAAGATCTACTCTCTTAGCAAATTTCAAGTATACAAACGTTATTGTTAACTATATTTATCCTGCACATTCCAGATTCCATCATTGTGTTAGTTCATTCTGTTTCATCTTCTTGGAATGCCATTCACCCTTCCTTCACCTGTTGTCTGCAGATCACTCCTCTGGCATCTACTCCAAACCCCCCCTTATCTGTGCTGTCTTCCCAAACACCTCAAGCTACAATCTCCTGCCCCTCCTGTGTCATTCTGTAGCAATTCAGCAATTTGCAACTTCATCTAAGCACTTGGGACACCTTGTTTTATATTCAGATCCAACTCCAGACTCTAAGGTCTTTGAGAGAACTTTAGCAATTTTGTTTCCTAACACAGTAGCATAGCACCTCACACACAGTAGGCACTCCATAACTAACCGGTTTATTGTCTTGAATTAAATCTAATTACTTGTTAGAGTCTGGTGGACCAGTTCTTGCTGCCCCTTGTAGATCACTAATTGAATGTCTCCTACATCGATTAATTATGAAATTGAGTGTCATCATATTTTAAATCATTTACTCTAAAACGTCTGGTAATTTAAATCTAAGGTAAAAAGCAGATGATGAGAGTAAGAGCATAAATAGGAAAAATGTTCCTTTGTTGAATATCAAGGTCAACCCAGAGAAGGCGAGGGCCTCAGGCGACGATCTGGCCTGGCCAGCGTGGGAATGAGCAAGAGAGGAGAAGTTGGCACGTAGTTGGGCCACGTCCCTGCCCTCCTCTCTAGGGAGACAGGCATATTTTCCTGTCTACTTTAGCGGCGGTTACCCCCTGTGGATTTCCCAATGAATCAGAACCTGCTTCTGCACGGACCTGTAATCCACAGCTTGTAAGTAATTCTCAAATCTAATTTATTAAAAACTCATTTACTTTCAACAACACCAGATTTCTGATTAATTCCCAGCACCATGGGTTATTTAATGCAGTGGGTTTCATTGTCATTTCTGATTTCCCAAAGTGCTTGATTGATAGGAGCTATTGTGGGCTTAGTCTGTCAGCATATTGTTCCCTTGTCAAATGACAATGACAAAAAAAAAGACCTTATTGATGAAATTGCTAGGTGTCTCTTGAATAAGATAGAAATACAGTATGGCACTAGAGACCCACAGGTGTTCGGCATTCAGCAGAGAAACTAAAAATCATACTTGGAAATGTCACTGAAATGGATGGCAGGTATTTCTGTCACTACTCCACCTGAAAAAGTCTGGCGGAGTATGTGCTTGTGTTTCTTCATCTAATGTCAAAAAGGAAAGAAGTTTATTTCCATTTTGCCTTTTTATGAGGGTGATTAAATGCAGGGCTGTAGATTCAGAACCATAAATCATCTTCAAATGAAACCAGCCTTATCTTTTAAAAAAATTCAGAACATTAAAGACTGATTTAAATCTTTGGGGAGAGTAACCCTTAGAAGACAAGATATTGACATGAAAGCTCAAAAGAAAAAAAAGTGTTTGTGTAGCTGATCTGCCGCACTAAATGGAAACCCTTCTTATCCACTGCCTCATCCTGTCGCCTGGACTGATGCCTTCCCCAGCCGAGCCACAGACACCAGCTAGGGACTGGGAACTGGGTATCAAAGTAATGTCCACAAAGGGGAAAAAAGCAGATTTTCCACATATTGGCAAAGCACTTTCACAAATGGGTGTCCTCAGCTGCTAACATGTGGCCACTCTCCCTTACAGGCCTTCCCTTGGTGTCATTGGTCCCTTATCTTTGTTTTTCTAGATAGACAAGGACCCTTACAGGAGGAGAAGTGGCCAGTGAATGGAGAATCCAATCATCTCTCACTTCTCAAACGTGAGGGTAACCAGACCTTTCTCTCCTAAACAGCTCAATCCACAGCTCTAAGTGACGGCAGCCCAGAGATCCGGATTAGCTTCTGTGCCAAATGTTCCCTTTAGCAGCGTGTCTAACGCTGGACTCTTCTGCTGTTTACGAAATGTTCACTGTCAGAGAGATTAGGTACCACCTTGAATGGCTTAGAGGACACATACTGTGTAAAACTAAGAGCCGAGAAGTCAAGAGTCTAAGAAGAAAGCACAATGTGGGTATATGTCTCCCAGCTCCTTTCCATCGTCTCCGCTTGCCTCCCCGGAGGAAACTCTAAGAGGGCAAAGCAGGGGATAATGGCACAGGGTCCCGAGTTCCTGAGGTTCTGCTTCCCTGGGTCCTGTTGTATAGCCAAAGAGGCCCACTCAGGTGCAGCTTCACAGATGTAAACACAACTCTGGGACACTGGCAATGTCAATGTTCACTGACGCTCTGCTGTCAGAAAACTGAGCACTTGGGGCCTGCTCCAAGGGGGGGCTTACAGTAATTTATCTATGAATACCTGTGTGTAAGGACAGGTATTTGCTAAATGACTGCACATAGAATGAAGATGGTTTTAGTGCACTGTACACAAGATGTTAAAATTGTGGCCTTTACAAAAAACAGTTTTTTTAAAAATCTCCATTTTTTGCTAAGATTGACTGAGATTAAAAAGCTAATATATTAAGATGGTGAGGAGGATGTGGTGAGTAAACACCTTTATATGGCTGTGTATGAATTGGTGCAAACTCCATGGAGGGCAGTTGGAGAGTATCTAACAAAATGACACTGTGCTATTAGAGACTTCCAGTTTCAAGGTGTCAGGGCAAAGCTTTTTCTGTCCCCCCTTTTTTTCCCTCAGAAATCACCCAAAACCAACAAGGATAAGGAGAAACAAAACATAATTTCATAATCCATGAAATTAGGAAATATTTATAACCTCAAACTATAATACATGAACTTTAATGAGTTTCATGATTTTGCAGAGTGGAGGAACCCTGGTAATTGGTTAACAATAGGATTCTTAAGACACTTAATAGCCCAGAAGTCCTGAATGAGAGAAGGGACTACAACAGGGTAGATGGATTAAAAATCAATATAAGAAACAGAGAGAACCCCACAGAGTCTCACCCCATCCTGAGCAGCCAGGGGACTATCTCCCATTTACTCTGTACCAAGAAGAAGTCAAACCAGAGTATCTTCGACCTCAGGGACGGCAGCCCGGTATAAAGCAGAGGATAGGCACTAATCTAAAAAACAAAGATTATGCGTCAAATGAACAGAAAGACAACCATCTCCTACCCCATGTGAAGCTGCCAGAACACTAGGAACTAGCCTCATTGCCATGGCCCCCTCTTTTCCCCACCATGCTCTACCCAAGGAAAGTAAATTCTAGCATTCCTCTCGGTGGTAACTGAATGTCCCAGGGAAAAAACCTAGTGATACTAGTAGTTGTGAATTCCACCAATGAAAGGCGAGCAGTTGGCTATATTTCACTAACTTACAATAAAGCCAGCAAGCCTGGCTCTTTAATAATAGCTCCCTTTAAAATATGAACTAAAAACCAGGGACCTCTTGACACCTGACAAAATCTTCCAATATGAAAGACACACATACCCACACACAAAGGGGAGAAAGGGAACTAGGGAGAAATGGAGACAAGTTAAGTACCAAAAACATGATCTTCACAAAATAAACATAATCGATATTAGAGATTATAAAATAATGCATCTATGGGGAAAGAATGGGAATTATAAAAAGAATAATCAGTGAAAAGAAGCTTTTAAAAATTATAACAAAAATTTTTTGTGTTTTTTTAAATAAAAGAGTGGAAGAAAGAGTTCTAAGAAATCTCTCAGAAAGTGTGACAAAAAGACATGGAGATAAATCATAAGAGAAATGATTACAGAATCAGAGGTTGAAGCCAAGAGCTTCAACATCTGAGTAATGGATATACCATAAAGAGAGACAGAGAAAGTCATGGGGAGGGAATTAGCAAAGAAGCAACACAAGAAGACTGTAGCACACGAGTCTCCAGATTGAAAGAGCCCCAAATGTCAATACAAAGAAGAAATAGACCTACATTAAAGGATACCATTGCAAAACTTCAATGCATCAGGAATAAAGAGCCTAAGCCTTTTAGAGATGTTTTAATAGTCATATACAAAAGATCAGAAATCAGAATGGTATTGGATTTCTCAACAGTGGCTATTGGAAATTAGAAGACAGTGGGAAATGTCTTTGTGATACTGGAAAACTAGTATCTTAGATTTGAGATGGGTCATCAGAAAATAACAAATTAAGATCTCTGAATGTTTCATAAATAGTGCATTACACTTTGAAACATCAACTTTACTGGCAGAAATTTATTCTGGAGGTATATTCATACTGAAGAGTATTAATATCATTAACCAAGTGAGCCCTGACTAGTCTAAATAAAGTTTTATTAGAACACAGCCTCATCCATTCCTTTATACATTCTCTATGGCTGCTTTCAACTCACTTGCAGAGTTGAACAATCTTGAAAGAGACTGTGCAGCCTCCAGAGCCTAAACTATTTATTACCTGGTCCTTAACAGAAAAAAGTGGCTGACCCCTGGTCTCAGCCTGTGGTTCTCAAAGATTATCTGAAGGACCTGTTAAAACTCAGATTGCTGTGTCTACCACTAAATTCAGTAGGTCTGGGTCAGGCTTAAGAATTTGCATTTCCAATTCTCTCAATCCTCAAATTACACAATGTAGACAACTATCTATTCTGTGTCCTTTCCGAGCGGATAATTGCTCTGTCTACCATGCACTGAGCATTCTGCCGAGAGCTCAGGAGGAAGGAGATAGGAGTGAGGAAACTCCGGAGGCGCCTCAGGAATAAAACAAAGGAAATCGATACAGAACAAAGACCCTGTTCTAAGACTGGTTCCTCAGGAGTGAGGAAACTCCAGAGGCACCCCAGGGCTAGAACAAGGGACATCGATACAGGACAGAGACCCTCTTCTAAGACCAGTTGTAGTCACCTTCCGGAAAAGCACTGAATCATGGTGAATCATGACTGCACCTGCACAGAAGATGCGACATGACCCCTGCTTCATTATAATGTCATTATAATAAATTAGCATGGCAGGGCCCCATCTCCCCTGTGGGCAATCAAGGAAAATCATGCAAGACCACATGCACCGTAGCTTAAAAGTAATATAACTACTCGTACATGCACAATAAAACCCCGCCAAAACTAGCCAGGAAATACCTGCCCTATAAGAATGGAATCCCTCCGGTCACTGAGAGTCAATCTCTGCTCAGAGTTGGCCCGCTCCCATGTTCTGTGGAGTGTACTCCTGCATAATCAATCTGCTCTCTCTCTCTCTTTCTGCTGTGAGCTCTCTGTGTGTCCGGTTCAATTCACTGTTCACAATCACCAAGAACCTGGCTACCTGTGCCCACCTGCGACACTAGGATTGAGCCCACAGCTCTCAATTTGTCTTATCATAAGCCATTTAATTTTGCCTCCCAGGTATTTGGAGGGAGAGCCATAGAAACTGGAAAAGAATTATAAGGCTTGGGTTCAAGTTTCTATTCTACTGCGTCCTTAGGAAAGGCAGTTTATCTCTCTGAAGCCCTGCAGATAACAAAATACTATTAGCTACTTTATGTGGCTATTGTAAGAATTAAATGGGAAATTCTATAAAAACTATTCTATCAATGCTAACATTTTATAAAGTAAAGTTACATTGTTATGCATTAGCGTTAGTAACCTATTGCATTGTAGCATTGCTTTTATTGATAATCCTAGCAGTTCTAAGCAGATGTGGCTATGAGCAGAGAGAAAGGCTCTGCCCAGGAAGAATTCATAAAACATTAATTAAATCCATCTCTGATTAAAAAGAAGGCCTTTCACCCGTTAAGTAGCTTCAGACATTATTCTGCATTGAACGGTAAATATTTGCCTTCATTCTTTGCAGGAAATAAGAATGTGCAGGACAGGGAGAGGCATCAATAGATCTGACCACCCAGATGGGAAGCTCGAAACAAACCTGGCCTGTGTCCCTGCCCAGAGCGTCTGTCTTTGGACTCCATTCTCACTTAAAGTCAGCCCTCTGTGCCATGCCAGCCTCCGAGCACCCCCAGGTGCTCCAGCACCTTCTGCTGAATTGCTCCAGGAGGACCCAATGCGCTGAGAACATCTGCCCACACAGGAAAGCTCAAGGAACAACTGCCAGCCCACTCGAAGCTACAAAAAGCCATTAGCTGGTAATGACCCTCGGCACAGCCACCAGTTGGATTGAGAGTTGATGCAGTGCACGGCAAAATCACAAAGCTCATTAATGTCCCCCTCCTGCCCCAGCTCCCCAGAGGCACCTGAGCTGATGTTCGCTGGCTGGCTGATCTTGCAGGTGTCTTTTCTCAAACCTCACTGCTATACCTCTTGGGGAGGTTAACCAGAGGTGAAGGCCTATCTGTCTGTTTCGTGTTTGCTCTTATGTCAAGGTCAGCGTAACTCACTGGCAGCCAAGCCCCAGGTTGCCCAGCAGGTTGGCATATGCTGCTGGAGTCCTGACTCAAAGCCCGGTGTTTGTGCGGGCTCTCCCTTGCCGCACTGCCCAAGGTACAGACTCACTGTGGCCTCCTAGCAGTTCCCACGCCCAACTCACACAAAACCCAGGTGACTCCCCTTGAGAGCGAGCTCTCGGCTGCACAAGCAGCTCCAGTCCTGGCAGCGGGTGGTGAGAAGACTCAAGCCAGCCAGGGCTATTTGCTGCGGTGGGGAAACAGGCGTGGTCTACTCCACGTGGAGGCGGGGCCTCCTGGTGCCGCCTCATCAGGAAGTGTTGTGCCTCGGTGAGTGAGAATGCAGGTGGCGTCACCCTTTGGAGGGACTAACCAGATTGTTTATGTGTTTGGAAACCCGAAGGCTGGAACACTTGATCAGCTTCTGATTTAACAGTGTGTGTTCTTGCTCTTCAAGTATGGGCGCCAGAGAGCTAAGCCTGGGGCCTCCTCTTCCCACCAATTTACTTGGGGATATTACATAAGTCACCTAACCTCTCGGGGCCTAGGCTGCCTCCTCTAAGAAAAATTAGAGAAAAGAAAAAATCACATAATGATTTCTAAGGCCCCTCCAAGTGCCAAGGTTTTATGATTCTCTTGAACTAACTCCAGGGATGGCGTTCCTAGCCCCCTCCCCTCCCCCCACACGCTCACGGAGAATGCAAATAATTTTTTAATATGGATGCAAGCAAAATGTAATAAAGAAGGTAAATTTGCTGCCACAAATTTGCATAATGTCTTCTCAAGCCAAGCAGAAATGGCATTTGGATTATTTGCTGTTTTGAATTATCTGCACCACCGCACCCCTGAATTTGTGCAGATAATTGGGAGGTGACTCTACGGCGGGAAGATACACAGTTGTCACATAGGGATCACATCACAGTAGCATTGCCGAGTGCAGGTTAATGTGATTAACTCAGTGGAGGACAAGGAAAAGCATGAGTCAGATCTGTATAGTTTCATATCAAGGAAAAACCTCTCTTCTGGTGTCCTTAATTGCACTGCTAATCACAAAAGGAAAAAGGAGGGTAAAAAATTCATGTGTTCACTAAATCCTGAATCAGTAGACTCTTGCATTCATCAATTTTGGTTTGCGGTCAGAGGAACTCCAAAGGCATGAGTCTGGATCACCTGTGCTGGGTGACCAGTGACAGGAACGAGCTGTATAGATGGTGACAGCACCTAGCCAATCACCAAGCAGCCACTCAGCATCTCAGCTTTGTCCTCAGAGGCAACAACTCACACGAACGCTGCAGAGAAGTGATTTTCCTCTGACACTTCAGTTACGCTAAAAAGGCCCTAAGCTTGTCTGTGAAGATACACAAAGAAAGCGCATGATTGGGAATACAGTTGAGAAGAAAGCCCGGCACCTGTTCAAACGTTCCCGTTCGCTTAGATTCAGAAACCTGAGCAGGTCCTCATGGTGAAGGTCTTTGGGGTTTCTACTCAGGCAGAAACTAGAAGCTGCCTCAAGAACCTCAAGGGGGTGGTTTTAAGACAAATACAACAAATTACTACTCGATAAAGCAGATAGTAAAGAAATGAAACATTTTGCCCCTGAAGGCAATATAGGATGAAAATAGAAATAGGCTCAAAAATTGCTTTGGATCAAGTCACACTTACGAATCTATAACAGAGGGTTTCCTTTGTAATAGGTAAGCTCAGTATACCTGACCCTTGACAGAGAGTGGCTGTGTTTGCCCACAAACCCCTTTCTCCCACTCTAAGGCTGCTGCAGCTGATTCTGTTATTGCTACTATTCATCATTATTGAATGCCAGACAATTACTAAAAACTTTGTATGCACTATCTTATTGAATTCTCACATGTACATTGTATTAGGTGTTATTGCTCCTATTTCAGAAAAGAAGTAATGGGATATTGTACAAAGCTCCTGCGTTGTCTGTCCACAGCTCACACAACTCTCCCACCATGTAATCGCATCTACGTATCACATGATCCCTCCCCTCGTTCCCCATTGCCAGTGGGTATAGGGGCAATTGCCTGACCCAACCTGCCTGGGCCAACTGTATTTTCTCTCCCAGAAACGTGGGCTGTGAAGTGAGGGGACGGACACAGGTATGGAGTATGCCCATTAATGGCGGAAGAGATTCAGCTGAAGAACATATCCTTGAAGGAAGTAGAATCTCTTACTTTGCTGGTGGGACTGAGAAATGGTGCGGCAGATGTGGAAAGTAGTTTGGTGGTTCTTTAAAAAGTGCAATATAGAATTTCCATGTGACCCAGTAATTCTACACCTGGGGATAGACGCATGAACACTGAAAACAGGGACTCAGATATTTACACACGAGTGTTCATTGCAGCATTATTTATAGCAGTCAAGAGGTGGACATGATCCAATATCCAACAGCAGATGAGTGGGTTAAACAGTGTGGTATACCTATACAAGGGATTTATTCAACCACGAAAAGTAATGAAGTCCTAATACACACTACAACATGGATGACCCTTGAAAACAGTATGCTAAGTGAACTATCCCAGACATAAAATGTAGGACAGATATTGTATGATTCCACTTATGTGAAATATCTATAAGAGGCAAATTCATAAAAACAAAATTACTCAAGATTACCAGGGACTCAGTGAGGATTTTTGAAGGGGTGTTCAGCGTTTAAATCAAGAATAAACCTGTTTTTACTTATATACAAAATTATCCTTTGTAGTCTGAAGTCTGACTAGGACAGATATTTTTAGAAGAGAAAGCCTACATTTCATTATTTATTTAATCAAAAGAAAGTCTCATAATTCATGAGGAAAGGGTCCCACCAGTCCGAGCTACCTTCATGCCCAATCTCCTCTGTGACTTATCATTTTTGCTAAGCCTGACTTATCAGATTGGACATGACCAGCATGTTGTTCACAAAAATATTTCTTAAATGTAATATGATAAATTCTACCCATGAACCCACATAGAGAAATACCGTTAAGGATCTTAGAAAAAGTAATAACCACTATACCTGACTTGCAAATGTATGTGCCTATGTGGCAGATACTGTTGATGGATTATAAAAAATTCTTTTCCTAAATGTCTTCTATCTTGGCACTCCCCACTTTGTGGGGGTAGGGATTGCTCTTTTACAGCTAAGAGTGAGCACATCACCCACTTTGGGGTGTAAGAGAAGTAGAAGAGTGTTGGGCTAGGGTGAGGCACGGCTTTTGGAAAAGAATTGTTAACTTCGTGATAAAAAGGGAAATGCCCTCAAGGTGAAAGAGACACACAGTGTGGGGGTAACTGTCACATGGGGTGACAGGCTGCAGGATGAAGGCCAGCAAGCCGAAGATGCAGAGCAAAAATGCACAAAGACTTGGGCTCCGGATTCGATCCAGAAACCACTCGCCTCTAGACTTCCTTTTTTAACACATACTGTTATGGAAGAATAATATGCAGACAGAACAGATACCGACCGTAAATGTACAGCTCAACGGAATGTCACAAACTGCACATACCCAAGAAAGCAGAACCCGGATGTGGAAACAGAGTGTGGCCAGTGTCCCAGTGTCCTCCCACGCCACGTCCCCTTTCAGCCTTTACCTCCACAGGGATGACCCCCTTCCTGCTTCGAACACCACTGATTAATTTGGCCTGGTTTTGTACTTTATGCAAATAAGATTGGACAGTGCGTAATATTTGGTGTCTGGCCTTACTCATTCAACATTATGTTTTTGAGATTCTTCCCTATTGGCGCATGTAGTTGTGGTTCATTTTTTCGCATTACTGTTTGCCGTGCAGGGGCGTCCAACCCACAGCCCGCAGACTGCATACAGTCCATGATGGCTATGCATGCGGCCCAATACAAAATTGTAAATGTACTTAAAACATTATGAGATTTTTTTCTGTGATTACGTGTCTCAATGTATTTAATGCATAGCCCAAGACAATTCTTCTTCCAGCGTGGCGCAGAGACACCAAAAGGTTGGACACCGCTGTGTGGTTTCCATATGTGTGTCTGTCATATATCACAGTTCATTAACTGTCCTGTGGATGAGCATTTGTGAACTGTCCAGTTTTGGGTTACTATCAATGAACATTCTTCAACTGTCTGGCAATAAGCACATGCACACATCTCTGTCGGGTATATTCCGAAGAGTGTAATTGCTGGGTGTTAGGGGATGCACAGCTTGAAAGATCGTGTGAAAAAAAGTAATAAAGCCATGTTTGGTTAAGCCGCTGTAAGCTGGGTCTTCAGTAACTTACAGCTGAATGCATGCCTGCCCAATGGAGCCTCCTTAGTGTTTCAAAATATTCTTGAAATTAAATGGAAAACTAATTCAATTGTTTCAATTCAAACAAATGTAGCCAGGAAACTTAACTGAACAACTACATTTCTAGCTTATGGTGGAATATCAGGAGCTCTCACAAGATAGAACACATTTTTGGATGGAAACAATAGGCTGGATCTGGAAATGTTATGTGCTAGAAACAATTCTCATTGCTTTCCTTATATTAATTAACTCATTTAGTAACCCCCAACAATCCTCCAAGGCAGATATGGGTGGCATTCCCATTTTACAGAGAAGAAACAGAGGCAGAAGGGTCAGATATTTAGCCCATGATCACAGAGGTAAGCAATGGTGGGATCAGGATTTGAACTCAGCCTGTCTGGTCCCAGATTCTGTGCTCTGAGCCACTACACACCATTAGAAGGGCCACGTATGTTCCTGTTCACCGCTCTTCCATGTCAGTTTCTACTGTCTAAGATCTGGTTCCGTTCTCATGTATGTCAACCTGCCAGGGCTCTGGAGACCTCTGAGTCTGCAGCCTTAGCATTCTACATTTTGTGAGGGGAAGGAAACCCAGCCTGTGAGTACAGAATTTCCCTCCTAAACTCCCAGGATACTTATCACACCATCAAATTACTAGCTTCTGGAATTTACAATAATTCCATATATTTGCCCATGTGCAGTAATTTTGCAATTCTTACCTTTATTCATATAGTACATTGACCACCATCCCCCAAACTCCCCTGGATTAAAAAAACGAACTATTTGTTTTGGTGAATAGTTTGACAAACAATTGTGTTACTATACATTACCATCAGCACTGGTTGGCAGGCTCTTTAGTTGTGGAAGCTCAACGACACTGATGGAATGGGGCAGAGGGAAGTGTTAAGAGGCATGGGAGCAGGGAGCAAAGTGGAGCAGAAGGATGTGATACAATTTGGAGGAAAGCCGAAGCAATCAGAAATGAGAAAATTACCTGCGCAGGGGCAAGTTATCTAGAAGAGCCTTGAAAGCAGGCAGCCGTGCTGAGGGGAATATTTTCACTTAGTTTGAAAGCTCTGAAAGAAGAGAAAGGAAGTCAGGGCACGCAAAATGCCGTTTTGGTGGATAAGTCACTGAAAAATTCATTTTCCAATTGGAGCTGGAGGGAAGAGGAGTGGTTCCTGAAAAGCAAAGGAAAGTTTCAAGGAATGTGGAGAAAAAAAGAAAGAAGACAAAGGAGAGGTAAGGGTCATTGGCGCCTTTTGGTGTTCTGGTCACAATACCCCCAATCTGTGTAGTTCTGTAGAACTGATCCCACCTACAGGTCCAGGAACTGGCATGCGGCCCAAGTGTGGCCAGTGAGCATATTCCATTTTGCTGCCTATACTAATTAGTTCAATGATGGGTATGGAATCCAAGCCAGGCAATGCAACTCAATCCTGTGACTTTCACTGGAATTATAGGGAAGTGTAAACTGTCACAGATATTTCTAGCTCTCAGTAGAAGGGTGATAGATGCTTGAAGTGGCTGGGAGCTCCCATATGGGGAGCATCTTCTTGAAAGTGATGTTATTACAAATGAGAGAAAAGAAGAAAATTGAGTTCTAATGATTTGATATTGTTCAAGTCCCTGGACCCAGCCATACCTGAAGCTCTGGGCTTTTCCATCATGAGAACCTATATATTCCTTGTTCGTGTTAAAGTCACTTTGAGATAGATTTCCATCATTTGCAACAACCAACATCTTCTTTCTACTTGAATTATAATCCACAACAAATAGATGCAGGCAAAGTAGATATGAACCCTTAAAAATTAAGAAAGAGAAGGAGGCTGTATCCAAGTATATATGCACCAAAACTGGCAAGAGAAAGATGGAGTTGGGAGAGAAAACTGGTACCTGCTGGGTCCCTACTGGTGTGTGGAAGCAGGTGGGGCTGAGTAAGTCCCGGCGTTCCCTCCCTGCACAGTTTGAGTGTCAGGTCCCTCTGCTCTGGAGGGCAGAGTGTGTATTGTGTGGAAGATGTGATTGAGAAAGTGTTTGGGAGGGAATGAAGGTGATGGCTCTGGACATAAGACTTCGTGCTTTAGATGCAATGGTTTTGCCTTTCAGGGGACGGTGATGCGTATTACTGTTGGCTTCGGGCCAGCTGTCTCCTGGGTTGGGTGCTCTGGCTCATTTAATCCATGACTTTCCTTGAGATTCCTTTCACTTTTGATTGCCTGTCAAGGTCTTTCTCATTATTTCCTTCTTCCCTCCTTCCCCTTCCTTTGATTCTATTTCCATTTTTATAGATTTTTCAGTTGTCTCTTCCTCAAGTGAGTTCAAAGGAGGAACTTGAGATTGTCATCATTAATCACTTGGTATTTAATTGGGTTTTGATTAATATCTACGGATTAAGGTCGCATCCCCCACTTAGAATTTCTGGCAGGGCGATGAAGGTGTATGTATCCTAACCCCAAGCCCCAAACTAAAATACTGTGGACTAGGACAAATCACCTGTCAGCATTATGCTAATATTTGGCTCCCAAATTGTAAAGACAGGTTTCTCAAATGTTATAGACAGGTTTAATGTAATCACCCGCAAAGTGATTTCTACAACTTTTAATTAAAAACTGTATGTGGGTGCGTGTACTATACATACAATATCTTAAGAGGTTGAGAATATGGTGTACCATTGTTTTTCTCATTTTAATCCAAAAGTTTCAAGAGAACACCTTTTCTAGTAGGTTTTATCTTTACCTGACTCAGATAAGCCTCACTCATTCCACTTCCAGGAGACACGTGGTACCGTAACTGCAGTGCTGGGAGACGGCTCCCACTGTAATAAAAGTTCACAGAAGGCCCTTGATTGTTAGTTACATGTCAGTGTAAGTACTGACATGTCCAAAGGCTCTGGGAAGCCATTCGAGGCTTTTCCAACATACTCATTTACTGACATTTCGGTCTCTCTTTTCACTTCCTCAAAAATCAGAGCTCAGCCTGAGTCAGCAACCTGTCTCTTCCACACCCCTTTTTCTCCCACCCCCTCTCCGTCCACCCCCCATTCTCTCAATCTCTCTCCCTGACTCACGTCTCTCTTCCAACATTTATTGGAGGCTCATTGTGTGTCAGCATTGTCAGCTCTAAAATGACATTAAAAAGTCCCTTCCAGTTAAGTTTCAGCCTCTGTTGCTCTCTATTATTTCCCTTAATCCACTGAGGGAATAGTTTTTAATTTCATCGCTGGAAATTTCCTCAGCTTCTGATTTCCCCAGGGGATTGTGTTAAGTGAGAAAAAAAATTAGTCTTTTTTTTCTTCTGGAGATCTCAGTGAGTTTCAGGACTGATATACATCACTGAAGTTTGCTATTAACATCAAGTTAGTTAATTATGGCAAACACATAGTTGACATGCTGTGATGATGGAAGAGGAAAAGAAAAACCCATCAGTCAGAGGAGCTTCTGAATGTTCTTGCCATAATCTAGGGATATTGAAATTGATGGGTCTCAGCCCATCAACTAACCGACTGTAGCATCCAGTTCTTACTGAGGCAGGATTTAGAGTTTGAAAGAGCCCAAATCCAAAGGATCTGGGGGTAGGTTGCACCTTGAACAAAGAATTGGGGGTAGGTTGTCACACTTGAACAAAGAATTACTTCCATATCCCACACTCAGCCCTAACACCAGGACAAATGTGCCCGTGTTCTCAACACGACCTACTACTAGTGTCTTATGTCCTTTCTGACCATTCCATTGCCAGCAGACATCTCTGGCTTGGTCCCTGAGACCTGTGACTTGACCACCTGAGTTATTAGTGCCTCTGATTAGGTACACTTGACGGTCCCAGTCTCTGCCTCTGCCACCAGGCTGCAGGATGAGCTCAGCCATTTTTCTGTAAATCGTGGGACACCAGAGAACTTCAGAGTGCTGGGAAGCTTTGCCGACACTCGGTTGCCCCTGTCCCTGCTGTGAACCAAGTTATCCTCTTCTGGCTGGAAAGCACCCTCCTAGGCAGGTGGCTGGTATCAGGCGGCAGAGCGATCCAGGGCTCCTTTGAATTATTAGCCTGGAGTTATCAGAAAACAGTCGGAAGACATTGCAGCAGAAGTAGATGGAAAGCCCACTGTCCTGTAGGCTTCTCCATCACCAGTTCCTTTCACTTCATTTCCTGCAGATGAGTGTATTCGGAGCTTCCCTGATTGCACGGGAGTCCCAGGCTGAACTTAGTGCTGCAGCAAAGAAAAATTTATAACCTACCACACCCGCAGGTCAGCACCCTGCAATCCCACAGTGCTCATTTTCCTATCAGAAAAGGTCTTCGAGTCTCTACCAAACCGCAGTAAGCAGTCCCTCCATCTCGAAGCATGTCATCTGCACACAGTCTGCCTCCTTCCTAAGGGCGCTGGCAGCCGGGAGCAGTTAATTTTTCCAGACTGACCTCTCTCCCAGTGATGGCTCCCTCATAAAATTACCGTGTATCATTTTCTCTGAATGAAACTGAAAATTAGAGAGGCTGTGCCTGAGCAGGATGACAGCGTTTCGTCCTC
Organism: Tonatia bakeri; assembly: GCA_004024845.1. NCBI lineage: Eukaryota > Metazoa > Chordata > Mammalia > Chiroptera > Phyllostomidae > Tonatia > Tonatia bakeri. The sequence continues at coordinate 109,019 of PVIA01003763.1, forward strand.
AGAGACAGAGGTGTTGAAACGTCCGCGGCTGTGCACCGAGGAAATTCCTTCCGCCCACAGCCCCGTGAAGCCCAGAGCTGTGTCTAACGGGCTTTCAGCACCCCGTTTAACACATATTTACCCTCTCACGGCTCCTGTGAGGGTATCTAATCTTGTTTCAAACCGAAGTCAGCCACACTGTCCTCCTCCTTGTCCGTCTGAACCGATGAAATCTTACTTATTCCCCAGCTGATAGAGATTCAGGTACTGGTTATTTGTGTAGGAATTTGGCAAGTGTCAGACAAGCCCAGGGATGGCTGTCTGGAGGCCTGTTTGCAAACGATGGTGGCAAAGGCTTGTGTGACTATGTCCAGCTTCTTCTAAGAGGTTTCAGACAACAAGGTCAAGGAATGTCTGCGCTGGAGTGAAATGGTGACACCAACTGTCTTCCTGAACCCTGAATGCTTCGGGAAGTAGAACACCATTTAAGGTAACATAGGCACAGGTTCCTGGGATTAAGACATGGGCATCTTTGGGGGTGTCCATTATTCTGCCTGCCACACTCTTCATGTTTTTAAAAGAACACTTTTAGATCAATAATCACATGTAATGCTTGTGATAACCTTGAGAGGCAGGTTGATAACCTTTCTATTTTACAAAAGGCTAAGGCTGCACTGTCCAATACGGCAGCCATGAGTCACGGGTCGCTACTGAGCCCTTGAAATGTATGGCCAGTTCAAATTGAAATGTGCTCTGCAGGTAAAATCCATACTGGATTTTGATGATATAGTAAAAAAAAATGTAAAATACCTCAATAATTTTTAAAATGTCACATACAGCCCGAGGTAATATGGCTCAGTGGATTGGTCCCTGGCCTGCAAACCAAAGAGTTGCCATTTCGATTCCCAGTCAGGGCACATGCCTGGGTTGCAGACCAGGTCCCCCAATAGGGGGCGATCGAGAGGCAACCACACATTGATGTTTCTCTCCCTCTCTTTCTCCCTCCCTTCCCCTCTTTCTAAAAATAAATAAAATCTTAAAAAAAATAAAATGTCACATACATGTTGAAATAATATTTTGAATATATTAGAGTAGATAAAATATAATTACTTAAATTAACTTCACTTGTTTTTAATTTTTTAAATGTGACGACTGGAAAACTTTAAACTATTTATGTAGTGAGCACTACATTTCTATCAGACAGTGCTGGGCTGCGTCACAGATCTGGTAGGTGATCAAGCTGCCCCAACCCCCTCTCCCAATGACATGGCCCACATTCCGTGACATAGCAGGAAACGTGGGTTTGAGGGTCTAAGAAACCTGGATTCCCATTCCAACTCTCCCCCTTATGAGGAGTGCTTATTAATGTCACTAAGGCTCAATTTTCAAATCTGAAAAAGAGGGCAATAAGACCCCCATTGTATGATTGTTGCAAATGATAAATGGGCAATCTATGCAAAGGATCCAGCATAGAGGCTGGAATATAGTTAATGACAAATAAATAATAGTTCCCATTTGTAGCATTTTTCTCTATTAAGTAGCTGCTTTAAGTAAATAGACAAATAATAATAATAACTTTAAAGATGATAATTATGGGAAAATGTCACATGTATAAAACTTTATTATCCATATTAAACTGAAAAAAAGTCCACGATGTTACAGTGAGTATACTTTTTTCCTCAAAAAAGTAAAAATAATGCCACCATATGATTCAAACTTCATACGATTTTTCACAGTGGTTGCATCAATTTACAATATACAAATAATTTCTCCACAGACTGACCATGCGTTTTGAGGCAACACTTGTCTGTTGTCTTTTTCATAATAAGCATTCTGACAGATGTGAGGAGTGTCTCAGGTTTCGGTTCCCATTTTCCTAATGGTTAGTGATGTTTGATATCATTCCATGTACTTTTTGGCCACTTGTGTCCTTTGTGGAAAAATATCTGTACAGGTCCTTTGCTTATTGTTTAATTGAATTGTTTGTTTTTTTTGCTATTGAGTTATATAAAGTCCTTACATAATTTGGATGTTAACTTCTTACCAGATAGATGACTGCAAATATTTTCTCTCCAATCCCACAAGTTGCCTTCTTATTTTGCTGATTGTTGCTTTCACTGTGCAGAAGCTTATGTAGTTCCACTTATTTATTTTTGCTTTCGTTGCTTGTGCTATTGGTATCATATCCAAAAAATCGTTGCCAAGACTAATGTCAAGGAGAATTTTCCCTTGTTTTTTTACAGTTTCAGGGATTACATGTAAGTTCATTTCTAGCTACTTTTGTGAGTGGTGTAGGATAGGGGTCTAATTTCATTCTTCTGCATGTGGGTACCCAGTTTTCACAGCACAGTTTACTGAAGAGACTATCTTCTCTCCATTGAGTCTTTTGGCTCCCTAGCCAAGTATTAGTTGATTGTAATGCATGAGTTTTTTTTCTTGGGCTCTTTGGTTCTGTTCCATTGGTCTATATACCTGCTTTTTTGTTAAGATCTTACTATTTTGATTACTATTGCTTTGTAGTAAAGTTTAGAATTGGGAATTGTAATGCCTCTAGCCTTCTTCTTTCTCATGATTGCTTTGGCTATTGTGGGTCTTTTTGTGGTACCTTGCAAATTTTAAGATTGTTTTTTCTACCTCTGTGAAAAATACGTTGGAATTTTGACAGGGATGCCATGGAATCTATAGCTGACTTTGAGTGGTTTGGATATTTTAACAATATTAATTCTCCTGATCCATGAACATGGGATATCTTTCCATCTACATATGTCTTCTTCGATGTCTTTTATTAATGTCTCGTAGTTTTCATCATGCAGATCTTTCACCTCCCTGCTTAAATTTATTCCTAAGAATTTTATTATTGTTGATACCCTTGTAAATGGGATTTTTTCTTTATTTGTTTTTCAGATAGCTCACTGTTAGTATACAGAAATGCAACTGATTTTTGTATGATGATTGTGTATCCTGAAACTTTACTTAATTAATTTATTGATTCTAATAGTTACTTGGTGGGGTCTTCAGGATTTCCTTTACATACAATCATATCATCTGCAGAGACAATTTTACTTTTTCCTTTATAATTTGGATAGCTTTACTCCTTTTTCTTCACTAATCTCTCTTCCTAGGACGTCTAGGTTTATGTTGAATAGAGTTGGTTAGACTTTGTCTTGTTCCTAATCTTAGAAGGAAAGCATTCAACCTTTCACTGTTGAGTATGATATTAGCTGTGGGTTTGTTATAGATGATCTTTATTATGTTAAGGTATGCTCCTTTTATACCCAATTCCTTGAGAGTTTTTTTTTTATCTTGAAAGAATGTGGAGATTTGTCAAATGCTTTTCCTCCATCTATTGAGATGATTAAATGACTTTTATTTTTCTTTCTAGTATTGAATCACATTCATTGATTTGTGGATGTTAAGCCTCTTCTTTTTTTTTTTTTTTTTTTTTTTTTTTTTTTTTTTTTTTTTTTTTTTTTTTTTTTTTTTTTTTTTTTTTTTTTTTTTTTTTTTTTTTTTTTTTTTTTTTTTTTTTTTTTTTTTTTTTTTTTTGTCTTCGTAAGTCTGGGTAACATTTTGTCAATTTTGTTTACTTTTTAAAAAAGCAGCTCTTTTATCAATATTTTCTTTGGGCTTAGTTTGTTCTTTTTCTAGTTCCTTGAGGTGTAACATTAGGTTGTTTATTTAAGATGTTTCTTTTTTTAATGTAGATGTTTATTGTTACAAACTTTCTTCTTGGAATGACTTTTACTACATCCCATGAATTTTGATATGTTGTGTTTTCATTTTTATTTGTTTCAAGATATTTCTTGATTTCCCTTTTGGTTTCTGCTATGACCTGTTGGTTTTTCAGGGGTGTGTTGTTTAATTTCTGCATATTTGTGAATTTTTCAGTTTTCCTCCTGGTATTGATTTCTAGTTTCATACCACTGTGGTCAGAAAAGATACTCGATAGGCTTATTTTGTGACTTACTATATTATCCATCCTAGAGAATGTTTAGTGTGCACTTAAAGAGGACATGCATTCTGCTGCTTTTGGGTGGAATGTCCATTTGGCCTAAGGGGTCATTCAAGTCCAGTGTTTCCAAGTTGAATTTCTGCCTGGATGATCTATTTATTGTTGAAAGTGGGGTATTAAAGTCCTTATTATTGTTTTCTGAATTTTATTTTATTTTATTTTATTTTTTTTGAAGAGAAGGGAAAGAGGGGAGAAAGAAGGAGAGAAACATCGATGTGAAAGAGAAACATTGGTTGGCTGCCTTCTGAATGTGCCCCCATCTGGGACCAAACCTGCAACCCAGGCCTGTGCCTCATGGGCAATCAAACAGTTGACCTTCAGGTTTGTGGGACAAAGCCCAACCAACTGAGCCACACCAGCCAGGGCTCAAAGTCCCTATTAATATACGAAGTTGGGAGCTTTGTGGAGTTGTATGGTATCCTTTTGGATATGGTAATATTTGCTTAATATGTCTAGGTGCATATATATTTACAATGATATCCTCTTAATGAATTGACCATTTTATCATTGTATAATGACCTTTTTTGTTACTTATAACCAATGTTTTAAATTTTTTAAATTACAGTTGACATTCAATATTATATTAGCTTCGGCATGTGGTTGACATTTCTACAACTTACAAAGTGATCACCCCAAGAAGTGTAGTACCCCACTAACACCATTCATAGTTATCACAATATTATTAAAGTCTGTTTTAAGACCTAGACATTTTTTTGTTGTTTTTATTGTTGTTTTCTTGGTCCTTAGGTCCAGATGATTCTATTGATCATATTCCTCTGTTCATGGCACACTGTCAACATCGGTTGGATTTGCTTCTTTAAATCCTAATTCTCAAAGAAGTGTCTTTTATTACTGTATTCTTCCTAGAACCTCCATTCTACCTATTTACTGCCTTACAAGATCACCAAGTTCCCAGAGGGGGAGTAACAGGACACTGAGCAAAGGAATTCTTTGTTCTTCAAGGCTAAATCATAGGACCAGGTACTACGTAGGCTTTGAATCTAAAGGGAAAAAAAGTTTGGTATAATATGAACAGCTATAATGCAGATTTCCTCTTGTTTTAACAGCCATGCTGACACTATGAATCTTTTGCTTCTCATAGCTTATACCAAGTCCCCTCTGACATGAATAATGTAAATCTGGTCCTACTCAGTCTAACTTCAATGGTACCCTTCAATGAGTCCTGAGGAGCAGAAATAAGAAATCCTGTGCCTTGTTAGTAACAACTATATAACCAAATAGGTGGGCACAGCTTTGACAGGAGCTGGGTGCATGCTCTCTCCCCACAGCCAACAGGAAGGTCATTCTTTTCTTTCAGATGGCATAGTCTTACTCTCTTTGGCAATCGTTCTCAAGCAAATGATGCCATCAAAGAGAAAAGTCCAGAATCAACTGTGCCGAAGTCAAAATATTTGCCATGGGCCGATGTGCTTCAGTTTATAGATTAATCAACTTTGTTATTCAATTCAGTCATCGGAGATATTTTACTTATTGAAAGCTGTTTCCTGAGAAAAATGTTGGCACTGTCTGAACACGCACCTGAAACCTACCCAGGGTAAATATGAAATGACTTTCTAGAGTAAGCGCCTTTGTTTTTATTTTTTGAAAAAGTCTTGGCTTTGTCATCAGCACACATCAGGTACCTAAAGCACACGAACCTTCTAGTATCAACAGTGAGGAAGATCTATGCTGTGGTTCTCAAACTACCTGCCATTCATTGTTTGTTAATTACCCAGCTGAGAGGAACAATAATTGAAAAGAATTTCCTAATGAGCATAGCTAGCAATTTATTCACCTAGACTAAATTCTCCTCAAACCTAAGTTCTATTCTCATTCCATGTGAAAAAGTAGTCTGCAACGCTCATATGACAGACCTCTTGAATCTACCTATGAGAAAACCTTAACAAACCCATGACTTAAATACTCCCCCTTGGCATTTATCAAGGATATATTTGCAAACTTTCCATATAACCATGTTTCCATATGTCAAATAAAATTGAAGTTATTTAAATATGTTAATTGAATACCTCCATGACAAATAAATTCATTTTAGAATTTAATAACAGAAAAAATTATATTAGTATATTTAAACAATTTAATAGGCAATAAAGACTGCTGCAGTGGTTATATTTTTTCCTTGGCTTCCAAGGAACATAGAGCTATGTTTTGGATCAATTGTAGCAGTTTTGCTTAGCCTAATTTTTTATGACACAACTATAATCCACCCGGTGCTTGGCTCTTCTTCTGTAGCTATTTCTTAGTGGTTTTCTAGAATTTTAGTCTTTATTGTGAATCATTTCAAATCCTTTGGGCAATCAATAAAATCAAAATGGTAAGTAAGTTGCACAAAATTTTTATATCACCATTCTAGGAATTTGATACAGTCTAGCTAAAGGAGGAAAGAGAAGTAACTCTCATTAATTAGGAGGAGACACAGAAATAAATAGGACAGAGGTAACTTTTCTGCCAAAGTGGGCATGGGGTGGGGAGGGGTGGGGTTGGACAGAAACAATCTGATCCCTGAAAGCCCACTTATTTTCTAAACTGGGTTAGAATTTGCTCTCACTCTGGATACTGAGTACTTAAATCCCCTGCTGCTTCAGAGACACCATTAGCGAGTTTTTTTTAATGGTGTACATTTGTTGTCTGCTTGCTTGTTCTGGGCGGATTTTTTCCTTCCTCTTTCCGTATTTTGCCCCGTGGTCTCTTCCCAGGCTTGCATTTCTAAGCACGCTCGAGACCACGGGCACAAATGTGCTCAGAGGGGACTGTCATCAGCCCGTCAGCTCCCTCAGCTGCCTTTGGTGCCAGACTTCTGTCCCTGACTTGTAATTCCCAGGTCCTCAAGAACTGGCTGATGGTGGGTGTCTCTGCTGTCCCTTCCACCGCTTCAGTGGTGAGGCTGGGCAGCTGCCAGGCAGCAGACAGGATGTTGGGCTCAGCTGTTTCTGTCAGAGAGATTGATCCTTTTAAAATAGAATCTGTTGGGGTGAATAACGTGAGATTCTCAGGTGCTGTGACAGCGAAGGGTCGCACTCGGAGGGAAATATCAGGCCACAGTCAGAGAGAAATTTCCGTGCTACTCTACACATCACCAGTGACAGAAAGGGACCTGAGAGACAAGTTTAAGGGGGAAGGTGGCAATAAAACTTAAAATTTTTTTGTCTCATAAGCCAACTGACTTTGTAGTATAATTGCAGTCATAATATTGTAGTATTGAAAAGATACCCACAATAATAAAATTCAGGTTATATTGTGACAGCCTGTGAACTACCTTCGAATTAAATGCAGAAACCTGTGGGTACATGGAAACATTCATTTTCCTGCAAAAGAAGTCACTGTTTCACCAAATTTACAAAGAGGTCAACAATAAAAAAAAAAAAAGCCTAGAATGTTTCACTAATCTGGTCCAATGCCCTCATTTCACAGAGCCCACCCAATCTCGACTGCTCCGGTTACTGCACTAACACAGAGTTGCCAGATGAGGGGTTAGGAAAGATTAATCACAGGAAAGGAAGTTTTCTCATATAATTTATTTAAAAAGTCCTATACCTTTTGCCCTGACTGATGTGGCTCTGTGGGTTCGTTGTTGTCCCACAAACCCAAAAACTACTGATTTGAATCCCAGTTGGGGCACATGCCTGGGCTGCAGACCAGGTCCCCGGCTGGGGCCATGCAAGAGGCAACGAATTGATTGTTTCCTCTCACACATCGATGTTTCTCTCCCTTTCTTCCTCCCTCTCTTTCCCTCTGTCTAAAAATAAATAAAATCTTTTTTTTAAAAAAGTCCTATGCCTTCAATGCAAAAATAACATATAAGGGCAAATAAAAGGTCACACCACATAGAACAGTAAACACACAATTTTTCTGATCAAAATATTTCCGGCATAACAATGTTTTTCATAACCGTTTTAGGGGTTCAGGAGCGTCATTTCTCCAGAGGAACCACATCGTTTACAACAGAAAACCGCACGTAGGAGATGCTGATGTCAGTCAGCGGCACATCTGCATTCTCGAATGTTCCTCTCACCGAGAACACGTGGCGGACTCAGCGCCATAGCCAATGAGTCCTTGACTTGCACAACGCCGTTAAACATCACCCCCACCTTCCCTCAGCCACTACTTCCAAGGCCGCACACCTAGATCTTGTCATCGCCTAGCACGTCTCTGTGTCTGGCAGCCTGGCCTGAAAGCTCTCTTCCTGACAGCCGCTTCCATCCTCGGGATTCTCTCCATGCCTGTGGGTTTGCACGTGGACGCCTCTGCTCCCCGACCCTCCCCTGTCCCCGCACTGCACCTCGGTTCTGTCTTCCTCGCATTGCCTTTCCTCCACCCTCTGGTCTGTCCACTTCAGCCACCTGGCCAGATGGCATTTTATGACTGATCCAACCATTCACATTCCCTGCTCTGTTATTAGTCTGTAGTAAATGGTATCAGTCTGTGTTAGAAACAGAACTAATGATATATATATATAATCTTTGTAGAATTATATCTCTCCATATAGAATGATATATATAACTCTATATACATGTCCTGTATTTATATAGAGAATTTAATATAGATCTATAGAATTAACAAATATATATGTATAAATATATATAGACTTCTATATATAATATAGAGTTTATATTATATGTATTATATATTTATGTAAATTCTATATGACTATAAAGAATTATATACATTCCATATCTATCTATCTGTCTACCTACAGAGAGTGAGAGAGAGATTTATTTTACTTAAAGAATTGGCTCATGCAGTTATGGAGGCTGAGAATCCCCCAGTGTATAGTTTCAAGGTGGAGACCAGGGAAGCCAATAGTGTGAGTCCAGCCTGAGTCCAAGCCTGAAGTCAGGAGACTGGTGTCCCAGTTCCAGGACAGATGGACAGAGCAAAACAATTCTTTCTTAATCAGCCTTTTATTCTATTCCGGCCTTCAAAGAATTGGGTGATGGTTTTATTTGTAAAAGTATTTAAACAGTGTTATTGAGGTATAATTGGTATATGAAAAAGTATATACATATTTAAAGTAGACCATTTGAATAACCTTTATGTGTGGATACACCCATGAAACCATCATCACAATCCAAGTAATAAACACATTGTTACCCCCAAAGTCTTCTTGTGTTCCTTTGTAATCCTTCCCTCCAGCCCCATCGTGCCACCTCTCCCCGTGGGTCCTCAGGAAACTACTGATCTGCTTTCTGTCACTAAAGACTCAGTTGGAATCTTTAGAATTTTTAATAAATATCATATAGCATTTACTCTTTTTAATGATTTTTTAAAATCCTCATCTGAGAAGTATATTTTTAATTATTGATTTTAGAGAGAGAGGAAGGGGAAGAGACAAAAAGAGAGAGAAAAACATTGGTGTCAGAGAGAAACATTGATTGGCTGCTTCCTGTATGCGCCCCGACTGGGGGTGGACTCTGCAAGCTATGTATGTGCTCTGACCAGAGACTGAACCTGCAGTCTTTTGGTGTGTGGGATGACATGACACTCCAACCAACTGAGCCACCCAGCCAGAACGTCTAATGACTTTTTTCAGTCATAATTTGGAGATTCGTCGATGTTATTGCATGTATGAATTTAGTTAACTCTTGTTGCTGAGTATATATATAATTATAATTTGTTTAATCATTCCCCTGTTGATAAACATTTAGGTTGTTTGTAGTTTGGGACTATTACAAATAAATCATATATATATATATATATATATATTTGTGTATAAGTCTTTATATAGACATGTGTTTACATTTTTCCTGTAAATACCTATAAGTCAAAGGCTGGGTCATATGGTAGGTGTATGTTTAACTTTTTAAGGAACTGCCAAACTGTTTTTTTCAAAGTGGTTGTAGCATGTTCCATTCCCACCAGCAGCATCTGTAGTGTAGAGATGGCCAGTTGCCCCACATCTTCTCCAACACTTGGTATGCTCAGACTTGTACATTTAGCCATTCAGTGGGTGTGCTGTGGCATCTCCTTGAAGTTTTAATTTTTATTTCCCTAATGACTAACTATGTTGAGCATTTTTTTCATGTGAATATTTGTTATTTATATATCTTCTTTGGCAAATTAACTTCTAAAATATTTTGCATATTTTTAATATAATTGTTTCTTTTCTTATTGCGTTTTGATCATTCTTTATATATTCTTTTTTAAATATTTAATTTACATCTTTCAATAATGAGTCTAGGCTTTTCCTTTTTTTTAAGATTTTATTTATTTATTTTTTAGAGAGGGAAGGGAGGGAGAAAGAGAAAGAGAGAGAGAGAGAGAGAGAAACATCAATGTGCGGTTGCTGTGGGCCATGGCCTACAACACAGGCATGTGCCCTGACTGGGAATAGAACCTGCGATGCTTTGGTTCACAGCCCACACTCAATCCACTGAGCTACACCAGCCAGGGCTCTTTATATATTCTTGATCTAAGTAAGGGGTGTTTTTTAACCAGATATGCGATTTTAAAATACTTTTCCGATTCTGTGGCTTATCTTTTTATTCTTTTAATAAAGTTCTTCACTTTAATAAAGTTTTCTCTTTCAAAGTTTTCAATTTTGATGAAACCCAATATAGCTACTTTTTCTTTAATGGTTTGCATTTTTAGTATTGTATCTGAGAAATCTTTGCTTAAGTTTACAGACATTTTCTTCTAGAAGTTTTATAGTTTTAGGTTTTATAGTTAGATCTAAAATCAATTCTGATTTAATTTTTATATGGTATAAGCTATGGATCAAAGTTTGTGGGTTTTTTTTTTTTTTGCATGTAGCCATCCAATTACAGAATTGTTTGTTGAAAAGACTACCTTTACTTCGTTGTATTGCTTTTGTGCCTTTGTCAAAAACCTTGACCATATATGCATGCATCTATTTCTAAACTCCATAAATTTGTTCCATTGACCTATTTTTCTGTCTATGTGCCAATACCACGCTGTCTTGATTACTTATATTTATAATAAGCCTTGAAATCAGGTAGTGTAACTCTAAAATTGAACAGTCTCTCTTTCAACCTAGTCTTATTCCTGTCTTTATTTCAATGAATGGCGGTGCCATTTATTCATCCAGAAACCAGAGCATCATCTTGTACTACTTCCTCCACACGCACAGGTCATCCATCACCAGTACAGTACTTCTCTCCAACCTTACTGTGGCTATTCCAGGTGACTTGCAGCCTTTCAAGGCCAAGCAGGCTCACTCACGATTCAGGCAGATGGGAGAAAATTCATGGAGCTGTGGAAGTGCCTGACATGCTTTTATTCAAGGGTGGGGCAATCCACACATACTGTAAGCCAAGCATTGTGATGTGGGAAGTCCCAATTCCCTTACATACTAATTGCACACAAAGCTGGCAGCATGCCAAGATATTATATAACAAAGTGTGACTCTGTGCATGCAAGCTCATTCTCAAGTTTATGAGAACACTGCTTATCTGCCAGTGAGGGAGACTGGCTGACTCCATTTCCTTTACGCTGGGCCGTTATCATCTTTTTATATCCAATCTCTCCTTCTCTCTCTCTGCTTCTCCTGTCTCTCTCTCCAAATTCTCCTCCTTCTCCTCCTCTTCCTCTCCTTCTTCCTCTCCTTCCTTCCCTTCCTCCCCTGGTGACCCCTCCAAGCTTTAAAGTTTGAGGGGACAAAAATCATGTCTACCTCATCATCAATGTATCTCAAGACTCTCACATGGGGTGCAAAAGTTAGTTGAATTAGCAAATTAATTATTTAACTTGTCACCTGGAATTCTGCAACATATACAAACCAGTTTTTAACTGTTCTTCCCCAGTCTTGGCCCATCTAATCCACTCTCCTCAGCATAGCTGGAGAAATTTTTACAAGCAAATCGGACAAAGTGCATTTCATTTAACCCCCTTCAGTGGCTCATGCTTCCCCTCAAGGTAATCTCCATGTTCCTTAACTTGATTTCTGTCACCCTCATGGACTTGGCCATACTTAGTTCTCTAGCCCCAGCTCTCATCACACCCATCCTTCACCTTCTGTTTGCATATTTTCTCTCACATGTTGACCTTAGTGCCTGCTGTTTGCCTACCTGACATTTTACCCCCCTCCTTCCTCTTCCCTTCCATCAGGCTAGTTCCTATTCATCGAGTTGAGATGTCTGCCTTGAATCCACCACACCTGGGTTAAATGTATTTTTCATACTTGCTCCTAAAGGTGTCTCCACTTATCATAGCATATTATTTTCATCTATATCCATAAGAACCTCTGTGGGAGCAGGCAACGGAACTATATTGTTGACCAGGTATCTCCAACATCTAATGTAGTTCCTGGCACATAGTGGGTGCTTAACACATATTTGTTGAGTAAATGTTACATACTCTGGCCTACATGGTTTAAACTGAGCGTGACGTTGAAAACAAGGTTGACGTTGTTTCTAATGCATTGTTCTATACTATAAACTTAAAACTCTTTGAACAGTTCAGCTTAAGAAAGTTTTCATTTTGATATATATGTATAACTTGGAAAGAAAGCCAAACAGTTCTCAAACTTCGACGTGGGTAGAATCACTTACAGAACTTGTTAGGAATTTCAGATTCCTGGATCCTATTCCAAAGAGTTTCTGATTCAGTGTATCTTGGAATGGACAAGGAATCTGTCACTGGAATACACACGGTAGTAATCAAGGTAGCCCATCTGTCCTAACAAATAGCCTCCGAACCTCAGACAGATAACATGTACAAGGCTCATTTCTTGCTCAGATATACCAATCCAAATGGATCGGCAGCTTCTGCAGAGATTCGGGGGCCCAGATTCCTCACATTTCATGTTTCTGTCGTCTTCTCAGTACTTGGAGTCATCTGTGGAAAGCCCTGCCTCTAGACAAAAAATTAATTAAGGAAGTTGGAGAGTGTGATATATGTATATCTATTACATAAGAGTTTTTACAGGCCATTGTAGTAGTTACCATAATAAGTCCAGGGCTAAATTCAATCACCTAGCGGTAAAGTGGAAAGGGGACTATGGTTTTAACAGGGTGTAGCCAAGAGGATCGCCCCAAATAGGGATTTGTAGTGAGGTCCAGAAGAGCTTGGAGATGATTGGCTCCACACCGCAGGGCCACACCTGCCCAGAATGCTGGCAGCTGTGGCCAGTTGTAGGAGGAACCAGAAACGGGGCTGCAGAGGAAGATCGGCGCTGGGATTTAAACCCAGACTCAGCAGCCATTAGACGTCTCTCTTTGGGGGACCGTGTGTCTATTTAGAAACACGCAGCTTTGGTGTCTTGGTTGGGGCCATGTGGCTTGGGTGTGAGACAGCTTCTGTGAAGTAGTTCCTTGTAAGTTTTAGGTGTTTTTATTGATCTTTCCATGGAGCAGGAAAAGGAGGAGATCGTGACCAGGTGAGGCATCTCAGCCCTTCATTTAGAAAAAAAGAGACACCTCTTAGTAATTAATTCTATTTCTAGATCTCTTTTCACTTGAGTGCCTTTACCCCTTTGCATTTTATTTGCTTTTATGTGAGAGCTCTCTTCAAGGCATAACCATTTGATCAATATTTTATTTTGCACATAAATGATTTTCCTTACGAACTTCTTAACTGCTTACAACTTTGGTAAACTGCCTACCTAAGTAAAATGCTTTCCAAAGGAGATTACGTATGAAAGTAGTCTGTAAAGATTATACATTGTAAAAATTCTAGTAAAAATTGTGTGCAAATATTTCTGTCCTCAGAATTCACATACAGAGTAGCATTTTAACACCAAAAATGTAAGCATTTTAAACAGAATTTTAAGGGATTTTTTTTTACAGGACTCAAGGGCTACAGAAACTATTTGGGTAATTTCAGGTGGGGAGGAAGGGAAGAGAAAAAGTATTGTTTCAGTTTTAAACACATGGAATTCACCTTCATCTTCATTTTCTAACTTGTAGAAGGAGGGTTGTAAGCCTAGGAGAAAATTATTCTAAGATGCTGAGCAATTATTAAGGGGAAGAGAGAGGAAAATTGGAAACCCCTTGGTTGAGTTTCTCATCAACTCATTATGCATCACAGGATTTCAAATTCGACTTTTTCTAATCATGAGCAACTTTTACCTCACCACTCTCCCAATCCCTGCCTCAGTTTCCCCATATGACAGGCCAGAAAGTTCTGTGCTTATCTATGAACTTGGAGACTCATAGGTCAGAGGAATTGTACCAATCCTGAAAATCACTTTGAATTCTGTTTTTAAAAAATGGTAAAATGGAGGATGGATGAAAACATTGGCAAGATAAGGCTCTGTCTCTGTTTATTAAAGGAATTATTCTCAGACCTTTCTCAAATGGCCAGGAAGACACAGAGAGAAGAGACTCAGCCTCCTTCCAAACAAGCAAATGTTAGCTCTTCTAATGCAATCTAAAGTTCAAAGGATAAGCAGGTGAAACACATCTGGGACGTGGTGGCAAAGGCTCTGTACACATTTCTAGGAATGAAATTCCCTTAAGCCCGGGCGAGGGTAAGGAGACTGCTGAGCTGTAGCCTTTCTCTCTCTGCTGCGCTTACGCTCTCACTGCCATCCTAATCACTGCAGGTGAAAGTTTTATTTGTGTTTGAGGTTGATGCTCTCCATGCTCTCGGTCTTTGGGCCGCACTGGGACTGGGTCCCAGGGGCTTTGTGTGTTGAGACTGGCTGTGTGGAGTGGGTTCTGAAGAGAACTCAGTTAGGATGGTGGAACAGCCCTGGTCTAGCAGGTTCTGCTCCCGCACCTACCACTGAGTTCCTGAAAGTCTAGGAGCTTAACTTCCTTCCGCTTTCATTTTCTCATTGAAAAACTCGGGTGGTGGCATCTGCACTATGTGCAAAAAGATGGCAAGAGGACAAGAGGCTTTGAGTATCTGATCAGAAGAATTTCCCTATGGCTTATATGTCAGGCCATATGCATCGCTGTGCCTAGATTGCTTTTATGTCAAATATAGAAAGGGGATAAACTAATGCTGCAGCCCATATGAACTTCAGGGCTTAATTAACTGTTACTGATACAAGTTTATTAGAATTAGCGTTAGCAGAGCCGTTCCTCAAATCTGCTCAAATGGATTTGTTAAAACTGCCCATTTACGTTGCAAATACAAATCTATTTAATCTTTCAGTTCTGGAGGCCTGAATTCCAAAATAGGTCTGGCTGAAATGCAGGTGTTGGAGAGGGTGCTTTTCTTTCCAGAGGCTCGTGGGGAGAATCTACCTCCTTGCCTTTTCCGGTTTCTGCAGGCTGCTGCCTTCCCAAGCTCTGGGCTCCGTTCTCCATGTTCAAAGTCAGCAAGGACCGGCCAAGTCCTCCCAATGCTGCATCTGTCTTGTATTTCTGCCTGCCCCCTTCCAATTTTAAAGACCTTTGTGGTTACATGGAGGCCACCCAGAAATCGACTGATCTTTTTTAATTGCATTAAATATTTTAAAAATTGTGGTAAAACATACATAACATAAAATTGACCTTCTTAACTATTTTTAAGTGCACAGTCAGTAATGTTAAGCATAATTAGCATTGTCCTGCCTTTTCTTGAGTTAAAAAAGAAATTCAAGTCCCCCTAAAATATAACATTTAAAACACGCTTCTAATAATTTTTGGCTTAAAAAGGAAATGGATGAAGAAGTTACAAATTATTGAGAAATGAATGGCCACAATACTCCTCCCCACACACACACATCATAACCTGTGGGGTCTGGACAAGGAAAATTTATAGCCTTAAATATATTTATTAGAAAATTTAAAAAATAAATTAGTCATTCATCACAAGAAATCTTTGAAAAGAACACAAAAGTAAAGTATTATAGAAGTAAAAGCAGAAGTTGATGAAACAGAATATAAATATAATAGATTTTATCAATATAAACAAAAGTGAGTTATTTTTAAAGAATAGTAAAATAAGTTTTTGGCAATTTTTACTAAGACAAAAAACTTAAAAAAATAAAGTGAACAAACTAAAGGTCTACTAGTAGCTTTATTTTTTTTTTTTAAGAAAAGGGAAGGGAGGGAGAAAGAAAGGGAAACATCAATGTGTGGTTGCTTCTCACATACCCTCTACTGGGGACCTGGCCCACAACTCAGGCATGTATCTTGACTGGGAATTGAACCGGTGACCCTTTGGTTCGCAGGCCCACCCTGGATCCACTGAGCTACACCACCCAGGGCTAACAGTAGCTTTTTTAAATTACAAAAGGTTATGTAAGTTTTATACCATTATGTTTGAAAATATAAAAGAAATGAATGACTTTTCAGAGAATTGTAAATTTCCATATTGATTTAAGGAGAAATAAGAGGTAGAAAACTGAATATTTCAGTAACTATAAAAGTAACTGAACAGGTCATCAAAGATCTATCCTTTAAAAGGCTCATTCCAGACAATTTATAGACAAGTTCTATCGAACTTTTAAGAAACAGGTAACTCTTATATAAATTATTCCAAGAATAGAAAAAGATGAAAAGCATCCTTATTTGCTATATAGTCATAACTAGAAAAAAAACCTTTATACAGCTATAAAATACATACAAAATTCTAAACAATATTATTATAAAAATCAAGAGAGATATATGTATTCTCATAAACCCTCACCACAGCCAAACATCATTTAATCCCATGATTATAAAGGTATTTCTGTGTTAGAAAATCTTTTCTTATAATTTTCTACATTAACAAGTGGAGACATTAACATTGATAAATGCTTTAAAAATCTGTTCAAATGCAATTCCTATTTTTGATGAACTCATGCTAAAATAGGAATGGAAAAAAACACCCTTCACTTGATAAATGATATCTGCCATAAACTCAGCCGTGAATTCATGAATTCAGAGCAGGCAGTGGGGTTCTGAGTGGAATTTCGGAGGCGTTCCCACTAAAATCAGGGGCGGAAGGGTGTCTGCCTCAGCTCTGCTATTCAACAGACATTGTACTGGAGCTTCGAGCCAGAAGAGAAAGAAATAAGTCACAAATATTGGGGGAAAGTAACAAAATGTCCTTCTATACCCCTTTACTATTTAACTAGAAAGTTCAAGATAATTATTTAAAACTATTAGTGTTGATGAAGAAAACTTAGAAATTTGAACAGATTTGAAGTTAACATTAAAAAATCAAATTTTCTCTTAAAATCGAATAATAATAGTAATAAGTAGTAGAAATAAAAGGGATACCTTTCCTAATTAGCAATTAAAATTTTAAATGACTTAAAAGATAATCTAGTCAATGTGCAGTATCTATAAGAAGAAAAATAGAGTAATAAAATTAGTCAAGAGATTTGCTGTGTCTCTAAATGGGGACATTTAATATTATAAAGAGACCCATTCTCTGTTTATAAACTAAATACTATTCTACCTAAGAGCCACAAAATGCAAATTTAAATAACAATAAGAGAGCAATGAGAATGAGTTTTCCACAACCATTATGTCAATTCACAAAAGCCAGACACAAAATAGTGTTTATTATATGACCTCATTCAGATAAAGTATCAAAACAGGCTAACCGAGTTTATGCTCTTGACAGTGCAGTCTTAGAGGGGGCAGTGATGGAGCAGAGCGAGAAGAGGGAGGGGATCCAGGGCACTGGACCTGGGTGCTGAGTCACAGGTTTGCATTTAGTTTTCTAAAACTCATTGAATGGTACCCTTAAAGTAGTTTTCCATATGAACATTATACTCAATTTTTAAAGTTTTAAAAAATGAGATAGCATCATTCCCCGCATCAAACTAGCAAAAATTTAAAAGATTGATAACCTCGAATATTGTTGAGGGCAGTCAATGTTTCCACCCACTGAGGCTGGAAAGGTAAATTTTAGAAACAAAATTTGGAGATATCTTTCTAAATTTTAAATTTTCATTTTTTTGACACAGAAATTCCACTTCTTTTTTTCAAAGGTTTTATTTATTTATTTTTAGAGAGAGGGGAAGAGAAGGAGGAGGGAGAGAAACATCAATGTGTGGTTGTCTCTTGCACACCCTCCACTGGGGACCTGGCCCACAATCCAGGCATGTGCTCTGACTGGGAATTGAACTCTCAACCCCTTGGTTCCCAGGCTGGCTCTCAGTCCACTGAGCCACACCAGCCAGGGCAGAAATTCCACTTTTCTGTAAATTGATCCTATAGAAATAGTTACACATGTGCACTATGCTTGAGAGCCATTTCATACATTAAAGTCACCAACACAAAATATACAAATGCAAATGCATGGCACCACATGGGCTGAGTAAAGGTTACTTGGTTACAACGTGAGAACCGAAGGCACAGGCAGCCCTGGTAGATGGCAGCTGGGAACCCATGCGTTATGTGACTCAGAGTCTCTGCTGCTCTGGGCATACCCATTCATGACTGGGCAAGAGCCTTTGAGTACCGATCTGAGGAGGATCGACCACATGTACAGAGACTTTAAAAAGTCCAACAGTGCCAGAGGCTTTTATAACCAAAACACACAGCACTGTCTTGCCCCATGCCAATCCACCTCCTTCTCACACTGTCCCCGACTCAGGGCAACCACGTTACTGACGTCTTGTATTTCCTTTTAGAGATATTCCAGACACGTATGGACACAGACATGCTTTTACATGAACTTTCCATAATACTCACAGCCTTGCTTTTTTCACTTAATAGTATATCTTGCAGATTTTTTTTCAATGTCAGTACATATAGGGTTGCCTCGTTCTGATGGTTGAATGGTCATCCACTGTTTGGAATACTATTGCTTTAACTCGACTAACTATCCTTTGGGTCAGCAATTTTCAGCCTCTCTGATCTCCTGGCACACGTACACCAATCAATCACTCAGATTCTGTGGCACACCAAAACAATTTCTATTTTTTATATTGTCAGCAAAACAATAGGTATAATTTTGATTCATTCACACCAGACAGCTATTGTTGTGTTGGCTGTTGTCATTTTTTTATCTGACAGCTAAAGGTAAAGAGTCAGTGCCCCTGTTTTTTTCTAATGCTAATTTTTTAATTGATTTTTGAGAGAGAGAGAGGTCAGTTTGTCCCACGTATTTATGCATTCATTGGTTGCTTCTTGTAAGTGCCCTCGACTGGAGATCCAACCCACCCCCTGGGTATATGGGGACAACACCCTACCCAGCTGAGCTATCTGGCCAGGGAAGGTTTTAAAAATTCTTGTGGCACACAGGTTGAAAATTGCTGCTTTAGGTTGTTTTCAACCTTTTTCTGTTTCAAACAGCATTATCATAATTATTCTTGAATATGTGCAAATACGCAGAATAAATTATTTTAAGTGGAATTTCTGGGCCATAAGGTATGTACATTTTAAGCTGATAGATCTTTCACTTCTTCCCAACATAGTACCATGTCAAATCTGTTTTCAGTAAAACCAATGTATAAATATTGCTCACCTATTGCTCACCGCTGAACCAACTGATGTGCTATAATTACATTTATTTTCTTGTGAAAATGTTCATTTTACCTGGAGTTCAAAAATACTCATTTTTTTCATTTGCTTAATATTCTTTGAAAGAATAGTTGAGATTTTTGATGCAGTCATAGGAAAGTACAAAACGTCACCACAAAGAACTTTCTCCAGAGTCAAACTCATCAGGAAATCGATCCTTTCTACTTCCTATTTCCTGAAGATACTCCACTTGGAACCTCCACCTTCCTCCACCAGTGAAGACCCTCCTCGGTTTAATTTCTCCAGGAACTAGAAACTTCTCTCCTGCAGGAGTGGGGGAGAATAGCTCTCCTGGATCTGAAGCAAAGGTGGGATATACATATAGCCATACAACCTTTTAACGAATCTTCCTGTTTTTATCTGCCTCATCTCTGTTTTCCGAAGAACCAGGCCCTTCCAATTCTTGACTTGCCTAAGTTTTGCCAAATCATTCACCATTCCTCACCTACTTTTCCATCTTTGTGTGGTATGACTTAGAGTTACACATGGCAATATGGAGTTTGTGCTTCTGTTCATTGTTCTGATTATTTTGGGGATGGGAGATGACTTTTAAGAGGAGAAAGGAGTTGTATTATTATTCTGAGTTCCAAAAGGAAACACGTGGCACACTAAACTCAGCATAATTTGAGAGGGTTCAATAAATGGCCTATTTACCAAGGTCTGAGCTGGATGTAAGGAACTGCAGGGGCTACTACACAGCCAGGGGCTGTGGCAGAGCTGCTGTAACTCACCCCAGCCCCCAGCCTGAGTGGGAGGGAGGGAGAGGTAACTGGGATCCAGAGGAGAGTGTTAAGTGGAAGAAGCAGGGGGAGTAGCAGTGACCTTTGGTTGACATGACCCCGTACCGTAACATGGCAACCAAAGGACCTCATCATCTTTCCTCTCTCTCAACTCCTGGGGGTGGATGAGGGTACCTTAGAGGTGGAACTCAATCAGGAGCCGGAGGGCAAGAGAGCCCATCGATGGCTCCTACACACAAATCAATCCGACTGAGGCAGACAGCAGGGTAGAAAGGGGAGGAGCGTGGGCCTGGAGGGACAACGGAAGGTACCTGCCCAGGGGTAGAAATGTCTTCTGCAAGTATTTTAAAACTGCAAGTTTCATCTCCTGGCTTTAAATGTTATTTCTGTATTTGACACCTAAATTGATGCTACAAGGCGCTGAATGCATATCTCAAGCCAGACTTCTTTAAAAATCTAGACTGTATTTCCAACTGCCTACTTAACAGCTTCACTTGTGTGTCCCACCGGCATTCCAAGCGTAACATGTTCAAAACGGAACTCCTGATTTCTGCCCCCAAACATGTGCCTCCCTAGCCTTTGCAGAATCAGCAACAGCACTGCCGGTAGCCCAGCTTTTCAAGGCAAAAGCCTGAGTCTCCACTGAGTTGACTCTCTCTCACTCCTAACTTACATGCTGTTGATGACCTTGAATCACACCTCTTCTCTCAACCTCTGTTGCCACCACATTAGCCCGAGTTCCCATCCTTTTTTGCCCCAGTTAATAATTTAAAGCGGCTTCTAACTGGATTCTCTGTTTCACCTACTGCTTTCCTACAATTTATTCTTCACACAGCAGCCCGAGTCATCTTAGCTAGAAAACATGTGCCAGGTAACATTCCTAGGTAGAAGATACTTTTATTTCATGCTGAAAATGCTCTTCAGCCATTCAAGGATAAGTTTTTGGATAAAATTCTTAATTTGAAGATGAAATGCTAACTGCTCCTTCTGTTTCCAAGTCCCTGCAGCCTGTTGGTCTGACTCTGTAACTTCTTGCATGAACTTGAATGCAGTTTTCCATAGTATCTATTTTTTTATTCACCTCTGGAACAGCCCTCAAACAATGACTGTTGGGAGTTGATACAGAAATACTGGAGAATAGCAGAACGTGCTGCCCCCAAACATGCCCCTTTGGTGTATTAATTATTTTGAGCTGTAGGTACTTGAAAAGCAGTAAATGCAGGAAGAGGCTTTCTCTGAACTCTCCTCATCTGCCTAAAGACAGAGCCTCCAAAAGGCGCCCAGTTGTAATACCTCCTCTCCCTGGGAATTTCATCAATGAGAATAGATGGACTCTCATTACTGGAGAGGAGGCTAGAAGTCACCACCACACCTGGACACACTGTCACAAACCATCGTGGCTCCCAAATAGTGAGTTGGCCAACAAGGCTGTTTAGCGTTTTCTGTAAAATAAAAGACACATTTTTTCATTTTCACCAATAACTTGATTGATTTGGATATTTTGAGCATGCCGGCAATCTCCTAGATGGCATAACACTGATTGTTCTCAATTAATGTTTCAATTTGA
Organism: Tonatia bakeri; assembly: GCA_004024845.1. NCBI lineage: Eukaryota > Metazoa > Chordata > Mammalia > Chiroptera > Phyllostomidae > Tonatia > Tonatia bakeri. Next base: position 130,685 of record PVIA01003763.1, read on the forward strand.
TTGGTATCCACTTCAGCTGGTCTACTGGACCATGGAGCAGCGTCCAGTGAGAAACCTCCAGCATGACACTTTGCAAACCACTCCTGACATGCTCCATCAGTTATAGCACCTTCTCTGTACACTGCACAAATCTTTTTGGGAGTTTCAGTTACATTTTTACCTTTCTTGAAATAATAAAGCATAATATGCCAAAAGTGTTGCTTATTTTTTTCCATCTTCAGTATTAAAATGGCTACACAAAAGGTCACCCATTTTGATTTTTTTTAAATGCACACTGATACGACAGCTGTCGTAATACAATCTAACAAAATTATTTCCAATGAAGTTAAAGACAACTGAGCGCTACTAGAGCCATCTTGTGGAAAAAACCAAATGAACTTTTTGGCTAACCCAATACTTAATGCCACTTGATTATACACTTAAAAATGGTTACAGTGATAAACTTTTATGTTATGTATTATATTTTACCATAGTAAATACCCACACACACATAACTTCTAGCTTCCACTATACTTGTTATTTTAAAAAGTTGGAGGTTTAGCCCTGGCTGGTATAGCTCAGTGGATTGGGCACAGACTGCGAACCAAAGCATCGCAGGTTCGAGTCCCAGTCAGGGCACATGCCTGGGTTGTAGGCCACAGCCCCCAGCAACCACACATTGATGTTTCTCTCTTTCTCTCTCTCTTTCCCCTCCCTTCCCTCTCTAAAAATTAATAAATAAAATCTTAAAAAAAAGTTGGAGGTTTCTTAAAATGCTGTAAACTAGACCCAAAAGCACGTAATGTCCTCTAGAGTGGAGACTGTTTAATAGAGTTCTCTCCACTCCCGCACCAACCTCCACTCCCAGGAGCTCAGCCCCGTCTGTGGTACATAGCAGGCCTTAAGTAGTGCTTATTAAATTGAATTTTGAACGGTTACACTGATGATAAAACAAGCCTATATTCATTATCTAGTAGTGAGGAGAAATTGAAACAGATGTGATCTCATAGCACAGACTCAGTTCTGGTCATCATGTCATTATCCTGCTCACTCTTCTGTGCAGGAGCCTCTTACTATCTAGAAGACTGTTCCTGGCGCCTCCTGTTCCTCTACCGAGCTTCCTTCTCTCCTTGTTTCTGTAACGATTGCTCCAAATTCTCGCTTTCTCAATCCTGAATCACTCCTGTTTCCCATCTCAGATTAGGGCACTGATGTGGGCTCAGGGTCATAATTCGGGTACAGTCTGCCAGCCCCCTGTGGAGTGGGAGCCTTGGGTCCACACCATGTCATACTTGGAAAGTGTCTGTCCAGTCTTTCCATACCTTAGACATTCATAACGATGAACATGGAGTGATCTGCAGGCCACCCCACGCTGCTTCAGAACCACTGAGGGGCCAGCCCTCAGTGATGATCCCAACTCCCATCACCTTGATCTTGGTTTGCTGCTTCTGCCTTGGTTCTTTAACACCTACCCAGTCCCAGCTAAATTCCAGCTAACTCTTCCTACCACATGTTTCTACTTTTGGGAACCTACCCCTCACCATTAACTGCTAAACTCAGGATAGACAGCACAGTGTGGTGGTGTACTCTAGTCTGGGATGTGTTGGTAAATGTTTAACAAATGACTCTCCGGGAAAAATAAACAAAATAACGCAAAGAAACAACAACAAGACCCCACTTGATTTTATAGCATTTGCTGACTTCTGTGGTATAAGCGCGTCTACCATGGCCAGTTTCAAGCCATCAGTGTGATGTCACTAAGTGCAGAGCTGGAAACAGGTACACAGTAGCACGTCATTCCAGAGCATTTCCGCTTGGGCTAGCCAGCCTCTAAGACAGCCACCTCCCCCAGGCATTCACGTCCAATGTTGATGCCCCTCCCACACTGTCCCTTGGTTTGTGTAACCAGGAAGACGCAGCAGACGTGATGCTGTGGTACGCCCAAGGGTAGGCTGGAGAAGACACCGCAGCTTCCCCCTCTCTGTCATCTCTCACTTGGGGGCTAGCTGCCACACTGTGCGCAGCCTGATGGAGAAGCTTGTGCAGTGAGGAACAGGGGCTTCCATCCAACAGCCCTGTAGTTACCACCTTGGAAGAGACCCCTTCAGCCCCGTCAAGCCTTGAGATTGGCTACAGTCCCACTTGCACCTTGACTGCAGCCTCAGGGGAAACTCGGGGCCAGAACTACTCAGCCACGCTGCTGTCAGGTTCCTGACTCAGTGCCTTGTTGGGCTAGTAAATGTTTGTTATTTTAAAATGCTAAATTTCGGAGTAACTTGTTATACAGCAATAGATACTTAATATACTACTATGCACATAAAATAGATGCAAATAACCCCAAGAGCCTAGATAACAGTAATAATGGTAGTGACATAATTAGAAAATGACAGGTTTTGAATGTTTACTGATTTTGTTTTTAACATAATTTATAGAATTATACATTTGTATAATTAACTTTTAATAACAGTTTTAACATATAACTTTAAAAGCTCCTGAAAATTTAAGAGTCAGCTCTCATGAGCTTATCGAGTCAGTTCCAGAACTCCACTGACTTTTATCTAATAGTTGCTTACTACTTCCGGTTGTATAGACCTCAACGATTCACTGAGCTTATAATTGTAAAATATTGGTGGTTAGTTTTATATCATGCACACATATTACTGTACTAATATGGTTATAAAATTATTTAAAGGAAAATGAACAATATATTAAAACAGATTTTGTTTATTTGTGATGCAAAACATTTGTTTTTTTTAATCCTCACCTGAGGATATATTTTTTATTTTTTTAATTAATATTAGTGAGAGAGAGGAAGGGAGGGAGAGGAAGTGGGAGAGAAACACTGGTTTCCTCTTGCACATGCCCAACTGGGCATTGAACCCACAAGCTAGGTTTGTGCCCTGACCAAGAATGGAACACATAACCTTTTGAGGGACAGAATGACACTCAACCAACTAAGCCACACGGGTCAGGGCTTAAAATTCCATTTAAATCATGATATCTCTATAAGAATATTTTTAAGCTACTTCATTTTGTAGATTAAAGCTAAACTTAATCTGCAAAGTCACCACATCTCACAATTATATGAAATAGAGTAAATTAGAACGGAGATCATTGTCAATTTCAACTCATTTTGGAGTCCTCACTCTTCCCAGGACACTTAGCATATCCCAGGTGACAAATACCTGAATGGAACAAGTGAGGGCAGCGGTACAGGTAGTAAATAGTATGTAAATAGTATATATAAATGTACATAAACATTTATAAACAGTACATCTAGTAAACACTAAAGTTTAACAACTTTCACTTTCTAAGTGAAGTAAATGTCATATTCTTTTTCCTCAGACACCAATGGCTCATTTCACCCAGTCCCTGGAACATCACGTGTCTCTCCATTTTAATCTTTAGAGACCGCCGGTCTAATGCTTTGCTGGCAGCGAACACTGAGAAATGGTGTTAAATGGCCTGGCAGGGCCTTGGACAGAGTTCCTCTGAGGCACCTCCCTCTTGTAAGAGGTGGGGAATTACTGTAACTTGGACGGACAAAACTGGATCGAATACAAGGGATTTAAGAACACAAGTAGCTAGAAAACCTTGCCTATCTGTGTGGAGCTCAAAAGAAGAGACCAAAAGAAGGATGTTTTAAAAACAACAAAGCAAACAAACAAACAAAAATCACAGCAGAGACCCAACATGAGCGATGGGCATGAGCAACCACCAGACTCATGGTGCTTTGTTCAGAGCAAAAGCGAAAAAGAGGGGGAAAAAAAGCCAGTAAGAGAAAGAGACAAGCTATGTGTGTGATTTGTAAGCACCTTTTGAGTCCCTAAAGTTTCCTTTTCTGGAAAGATTTAATAGAAAAATAAAGCAGTCACCCACCCTCCTGCAGAACATCTATAAATGTGCTATTTTCAAAAAAAAAAAAAATCTTTAAAGGTGATCATTCAAATGCACATTTTTCTGCATATTATAAAGTAATTTGTCACTCCCTTTGTGTTTTGATAGATGTTTCCTGGCGTTTAGCTGCAGAGCGTTTCCTCTTGTGCATCTGAAGAACTGTCATTTCCGAGAGATTCCGAGGTGGCTTTTAAGAGAGGCTGTTTCTCCGTCAACCACCATCTGCTCTCTAATGGAGGGCTTAGCCCAGGGATGTTGGAAGGTGCTGGTGAGTGTGGGCGGCACCTGGCCCACCTTCGTTAGGTTCCTTTGTCACTGTTTAAAACACCTGTGACTAGTTGTTGGGATTAGGGTGCAGGTGAATGGAATATAGTGATAATATTTCTTTTATTGAGATTGAAGCAGGCACTGAATTTGCCATTCCAAGAGGAACAAACTTATAATAAAATCACTCCATGATTACAGCCCCTCACATCTTCTAAAGTGCCTTCACATCCTTTTCTCCGTGGGGTCCCAGGTTGAGACTGTTTTCTTTTGTAGTTGACCAACCTGAGGTCAACCAGTTTACCCAATTTACACAAAGCCTGTTATTGACGTAACTGTACACAGACACAGCAGGTCCTGTATGCGGTGACATGTGGCAAAAAGGAAAGGTAAAAGATGATTTTTTTCCTTCTCTTTGTCTTCATGTTTTCACTACCTTCCTACCGCCGCCTGGTCCAGGTGGGGGTAGGTCAACAGTCCTCATTTACTTTCTGCGTGATGTGAGAGGACTTCTAAACAAAATTAAGCCTCGAGGGCAAGATAAGAGAACAGGAAGAAGGAGGCAGGTTCATTGGAGACACACAGGATTGCCAGCGCAGGGACAGAAGAGGTTAATTACAAATCTGTTTGGCTACAAAGCAGAAAAGACAGAGGCAGTGTAGGAGGATCAGGAAAGAGACGAGAATCCAGAAGACTCCAAATTTTTCACAAGGCTGTTTGCCTTTTTATAGCACCTTAGGGTAAAATGAACAGAGACCCTGTTTCACTTCGTATGAGTGTCACCTGGATGAGCTATGTGTCTTCTTTGAAACTCAGTCTCTTTCGCTCCTGAACACACACCCACCCATAGTTGCCAGGTAGAATACAAAATACCTAGTCAAATTTGGACTGCAGATCAAACAACATGATTTTATTAATCTAAATATATTCCAAGCAAGCTATGGAATATATTCATACTTGAAAACACTTTTTATCTGTAATTCAAATGTAACTGGATGCCCTGTATTTTTATTTGTTAGATCTGGCAATTCTGATCTAATTAAATTTCAGATCTACTTGCTACTAGTGAAAGTAGTGTGATGGGTGCTGAGGACGTCGTCACTGTCACCTGCTGGCCCGTGCTGGAACAGTCACTGTCTTGTATTAGGACATGTGTGCTAGTTACCAATAGTTCTTAGTTTCCATCTGCAGTTACTCAGTGTTCACACTGTAAGCACAGCTCCCCGTCTGCAGGTCCTATGGAAAGGTTTCAAGTAGATATATCTCGGAATTCGTTTTCTTTTCCCCCAAATTGCAGGTGTGCTCAATCCCTCCCACTGCAAAAGTAGCAAACATCACCTGCTGATCACAGAGGGAACTTAATGTCCGCCTTCTATGGGCTACATAGAATACTCGTATATGTGATTTTCAAGGTCAGGATCTCCCCTGCAAATCCTATTCTTTGGGTATAACATCTATCACAAAAAAATTTTAGAGTCTCCTTCCCAGGAATTAGTTCATTTGAGACAGGCCATCTCAAATGCATTGAATTCGTATTTCCCAAACGGCAGGGGCAAAGAGAACAATTCTTCAGGTTACTTTTTTTAAATGCTGTATCCAAGTCTGCATTTTGCTAGGGAGGACCTATGGACCTGCATGTGCAGACACAGTAAACCACTGTATGAGGAGTGTGGAGGGATTCTCCCATCCCGTCACCAACCATAAACCTGACCCCATCAAAGCTGCCCTATTCAAAGCCAAAAGAAAGTGTGATGGCTTTGTGGGCCCTTGAGTGTTGTTTTGGTGCCCAGAAAAGGCCATTGAAAGGTTTTTAAATTGTGATTGAATGTATTAAATTTTAACGTATTAAAATCTATGTCTAGCCCTGGTTGGTATGGCTCAGTGGGTTGAGTGCCAGCTTACAAACCAAAAGGTTGCTGGTTCAATTCCTAGTCAGGGCACACACCTAGGCTGTGGGCCAGGTCCCCAGTCAGGGGCATGTGAGTGGTAGCCAATTGCTGTATCTCTCATACATCGATGTTTTTCTCTCCCTTTCTCTCTCCCTTCCCCTCTCTCTAAAATTAAACAAAATCCTAAAAAGAATGAAAATAAAATAAAATCTATACCTAGGCCCTGGCTGGGTAGCTGAGTTGGTTAGAATGTTGTCCCAATATGCCAAGGTTTTGGGTTCCATCTCCCGTCAGGGCACGTACAAGAATCAACCAATGAATGCATCAGTAAGTGAAACAACAAATTCATGTCTCTCTTTCTCTCTCTCTCAAATCAATCAATAAAAAAATCTATATTTAATCTCGTTCCTTTTTTATTGAGATGAAAGTCTCATAAAATTAGCCATGTTAAAGTGAATAATTCAGTGGCATTTAGGACATTCACAGCACTGTACAACCGCTACCTCTAACTAGCTGTAAACATTTCCATCACTTCGAAGGAAAACCCCTTACCCACTAGGCAGGCAGCTGCCTGCTCCCCCTGCCCCAAGCCCACCCCCCCCCAACCATCAGTCTGCACTTCGTCTCTATGGATTTGTCTGTTCTGGATATTTCACACGAACGCAATCATACAATCTCTGACCCTTTGTGTCTGGCTTCTTTTACTCAGCACAGTCTTTGGAAGGTTCATCCACATTGCTCTCCATTCCTTTCTGTGGCTGAATAATGTTTTCCTCGAGTTTGAAAATTCAGCTTATAAATTGTATTATTCTATTTCACAGACTTAGCAAATTCTGAACAATAACTTTTAAACTGACTGATTAGTATTTTGAGCCCATTTACACAGTTAATTAAACTTTCTTTAAAATTTCAGACAGTATGTTCTTAACATATTCCATTTTCTTTAACACTTTAATGAGCTTTTTAATGGAAATACAACGCACACATAGAAAAGCACACTCTGCTGAGTTTACAGCACATGAATCTTCACAAGGTGAGCACCCTTAGGTAGCTGTCGCCCAGACCGAGAAACGGAACATGGCTCACCTGCAGAAAAACCCTCTGGCCCCTTTCTATTTTCCTGTGAAAGAGTGTTCTTTAAGCCTGGAATCTGTATGATTTTCTGTGTTAGATATGCTTGTCTGCCAATCCTTCTACCAATTACTTGCTAGACACTCGTGACTTTAACAACCGCAGCTGCGTGATGCAAAGGACGAGTTTCAGAAAGAAGTTCAATGTTTGTCCTGTGGTTTTCAGGGTCGCTGGCATCCCCTCAGAAGCCCCCTCCCCCACCACATTTCCACCCCCCAACCCCCCACAACATTCTTCCTTTTGTGCTGAGTACACCTTGCCCTTTAGTGTAAAGGGACTGAAAGCGCAAGAGAGTGACACTGTATATCAATTTTATGCTGGGTTTAAGCTGAAGATCAACTGCTAGTTACTGTATATAAATTTCCCCTGGTGTGTGGGCAATTAATCTGGTTGTTATGAAAAGCCTTTACATATTGCCGGGGATAGACACGGGAACTCAACGGGCTTTAACAGCATTTGCTGCGGGAGTTCTAGTGCCCAGACGGGGTAAAGCGGCCCCCGTAGAGCAGTTGCCTGGAGAAGAACTATGTCTAGCTAGAACAGACGTCAGTGGCAGCAGCTAGATGGGCAGAGGCCCACAGCTGAGATCAGCGTGGAAAGCAGTTCAGGGTTCAAGCGGGGAAAGCAGTGCGGGCCGCCCGGCAGACGGCTTGGAAGCTAGGGGCAGCATTCGTCGTAGGATGTCTGTAATCCTCGGAGGCTCCGAAGGGAGAGCTGGTCAGACGCTGATCATTCTCTGCCCCTTCGTCTTTATTTTTACGTTCGGAGGTGATATCCGAGGCGATGTGCAGACTGATGAGTGGTTTTTCACACCTTCGCTTGTTGGGGGCAACGTTCTGTTCAGCAAGGTCTTCTATCACCCCCCTCCCCACCCCCATCACGGCGCTGGCTGCCCAGCCAGCCTGCCAAAGGACGTGCCACCTGCAAACCGGCCCCTTTGGCCCAGAGATTCCCTTCACCTGGACACTTGAGACACAGCAGATACAGCAAGACTTCTCTGCCTTCCCCTTTTCTGCCTAAAAGCGGGCCACGCAATTTCCCATGAGAAAGGCTCATTTTCTTTACCAGAAAGAGAAGAACATCCTTGTCAACAGAGAGCGGGAATTGCTTTTCTGCCCAGAAAATGGAGCTTCCTCCACACATGTTGCCACCGATTCCTGACTGGGAGGGTCTGTTAGAGTCAGAGCAGTCCACGACCTAAGGCAAAATGACGAAGTGCTATTATCTGGGTGCCCAGCACGCATTTGCCCTTCCAGGACCATTGCCTGCCCACGGACTGCGCCGTGCGGTGGAGCAAAACCCTCTGGGAATGAGCATTTGCCGCGACGGAAAGGTTTATTATCATAATGGAAGATTCAATTACTTGCCGTGATGAGAGGTGGAGGAGTTTCTAAATTCATTGTATTAATTTAGAGTTTTGGGGGGAAATAATTAAAAATGTAGGCCACCTATGGGTGCTGCCTGGTAGGGGTGATGTAGTGTGACTGTAATGGGAATATGATACATTGTATCTGTACGGTCTCTGGCTGCAAAGAGTGTATTAGGTAGTTTGCAGTGGTGCTCAGAAGCCTAAAACAAACAAGATTAAAATCAGCAATAAACCAGATTAGGAGAAGCCAGTGAAATTCAGCAATAAATTTGATGCAAAACCAACGTGATGTGCCAAGGCCTCTTAGAATTTGCTGCAGGCTGAGGCTTATGTTTTCTCATTTCAGTGGTATGGCAGGATATGGGAGGTGGGGCTGATGGCTGTGAAGGAGAGGTCAGCCAGGGAGCACTCTGCCTTGGAGGAGGAACAATGCTGAGTCCGTGGGGACAGCAGAATTTTCGTGCCCTACAGCTTTTTGTGAAAACGATGTGTGTTTTCTTCCCACAGTCACTCATTCTTGTGTGACTCAGAATCTGTGTAAGTCAGCACATTCCTTCCTTCCCACATTCTGTTTCTGGGTTTTCTATTAAGGTTTTCTTCTCTCACTCTCAGTTCTGTTTCTCCTAGTCTCATTCCCAGCTTTCAATCTTGTAAAACCTCTGCTCTTGGTCTCCCTGGTGTTGTGGTAACATTGTATACTAGACAGAAATCGGAGTCTGCAAAGGGCATTGCTTAGCTTTTGTTTACCTGCTCAGAATAGGGGGATATGAACTTAATGATATGGGGTTCATTGGGTCCAGGTGTCTGAATATGACAATACTTAGAAAAATCCCTTATCTCAGAACTATGTAAAAATGGCAGCAAAGATTTGTTGAGGGAGACTGAATGCTCTCTCTGTGTAGAAAATAGCTTATTTTCCCCCAGGCACTTGTATTTAACATACTATAAGCATTATCTCCTAGTTCCCTGGTAAACAGCCTTAACCAGTAGGGCGAAGAGAATGATTCCGGTCTAGTCTGTGCCCTGTTTTATGTTTCCATGTTCTTGCTGCAAGTGCACATGCATTTGCCTGCCAAAGCCTCACCTCTCAGGACCGAATCTTTATTACGTATTTTCTACAGAAGATTTGTCCATCTGTCATTAATTCTACCCATTGCTTGCAGGTTGCCCACTCAACTCGTTACCACATCGGGTGTCTGGTGCTGCAGCGTCTCTCATTCTGTGCAGAGTGCATGGCGTCCTCAATCTCCGTGGTCTCTCTCTCTCTGCTTTGGTGCAAACCGTGTCCCCATGATGGTGGGGACCACAGAGGTTTCATCCCGCTTTGGTGGGAGCATCACTTCCTGCTTGGCTGCTGTGATGCAAGGTCCCGCTTTGAGCTCCACCATGGCTCTTTCTGAGTAGTGCCACTCAGCATCCTTTCCCTCCCTGCGCCATTGACCAATCAGAGTGTACTCACGCACCACACTTGTGTTCTCCCCCAACGTGCTCCTGTGTTGCTGGATGGTGGGCTGGCGGCACTCTCACACTTGCTTTATTTTTCCTCCTGTCTGGCTCATGGCTACGTGTAGTAAATAGCCAATAAATACACCTTTCCACACATACCTTTCATATTTTCCCCTCAACCTATTATTTTTAAAATGTTCAAACATACAGAGAAGTTGAAAGAAGAGAATGATGAAAACCTATACACATAGATGTGCCAATGGCTAATATCTGGCCACGTACACTCATCTGTTTATACATATCTTATTTTTATCTAAGCCAGTTGGAAATACACTGCAGAGATCATGATTTTTTACCCATAAATATTTCAACAGTTTTCTAAAAATATGGACATTTTCTTATATAACCACAATACTCTCATGACAAAGAAAAAAGTATTGATATAATATACCGTCCATATTTAAAATTCCAGAATTGCCTTAAAATGTCTTTTATAGCTATTGTTATTGCTTTTTAAAATCTAGGATCCTATTAAGGTTCATAAAGTACGTTTTGGTTTTACATCTAAAAGTCACTTCGAGTGAATGTGGAAGTCTAAAGTGATTCAGTTACCATTTCTGTCCCACAGTTCTTAGTGGAATCTAGAAACAGTGTAGAGGCACTGGAGATAATACATTTAGAATACTCAGAACATGGTCTAGTATATGTATCAACACTTGGTATTTGGAAGATTAGGACCGTTATCAGAATGAGAACAGGGCTCGCAACCTGCTGATGTGCCCCAGTACAGGGTTAATATTGAAATGCTATAAATAGTAATCCCGCCTTATTCGGGGTGGGAGGGATGTGCTCCCAGAGCCCCAGAGGATGCCTGAAACCTCAGATAGCACTCAACTCTATAGGTACCATGTATTTTCCTATACATAGTATACATACCTATGATAAAGTTTAACTTAAAAGTAGACACAATAAGAGATTAGCAATGATAACTAATAACAAAATAGAATAACTATAATAATATTTTCTAACAAAGTTACCGGTCTATGAGCCCTGACCAGCATGACTCACTTGGTTGAGCATCGTCCCATAAAGCAAAACGTTGCCAGTTCGATTCCTGGTCGTGGGCGTATACCTGGGTTGTGGGCCTGGTCCCCGGCTGGGATGTGTGTGAGGGGCAGCCGATTGATGTTTCTCTCTCACATTGATGTTTCTCTCCCTCTCTTTCTCCCTCCCTTCCCGTCTCTCTAAAAGTAAATAAATGAATCTTTTTAAAAAAGTTATGTGAATGTGGCCACTCTCTTCTCTCTCAAAATTTCTTATTAACTGTATGTGTCAGGTAGCAGCTAGGGATGAGCAGCCAGAGAGGAAATAAAAAAAGGCAGAGCCCTTGCCATTATAATCTAACAAAGAACTTAATACAGGAGGCTAGAAGCAAAGGAAGACATGTCTCAACCACTGACCCAGTAGCCCTGAGCCTGGTCCGATAAGATTGCCAGGCATTCCGAACAGCACAAAGCAAAACTATGGAGGGGTAGAGGAGGAGGGGTGAGTCCTTAGACTGGGCTTCTGCAAGCTTCTGCAACAATCTTACTAAGATTGCCGGGTGTCCCGAACATCCCAAGGCCTAGAAGGCAGGAGGGGAGTCCTTGAAATTCTATGTACTGTTTCCACTATCTGGGAAAGAACACCCACACATACTTACATTTGGCTAATCACGTCTCACAGGGGAAGCTGGCACCACCTTTACACACTAATCAATATGCAGCTCCCTCACCCCCATCCTGACAACAATGTAAGTCCTCAGAACAAGGACCCGATGCCTCTGGCCACCCTTGCTCTGGCCACCCTTACCTTGCCATGCCCTGAACCTATGCTTTTCACCACCCCCACCCGCCTTGGCAAGGCCCGTTCTCTTCCATGAGAAGGTATCACTGATAAGCCCCACTTGCACATTAATAAACTTGCGGACCTGTAATTCTTCACTGTGTTGACCAGAAGAACCCAGTTTCTCCCATAACATGTTCACCATTCTTCTTCCTGTGGTGACGCGAGGTGATGAAGTGCCAAGCCTATTTCTGAACCTGTGTGACCATCTCTCACTGGCAGTAATGAGCTGGCGTCACACATCTCGGGGGACCCCTTGCTGAAGTCTTTGTACAGGCTCGACGCTTTCTGGCGCAACAGGTTGCCGGCAGTTGAAACACGTGTTCTGTTCACGTCTGCCTCCCACAAATTCAATGCCTTTTCCATCTCAACTAAGTGTGTATCATACACGGGGCTGTAACTTTTGCGGTTTGAGGTGCAACAGCAAAAGTAGCACGGATTTCTTTTTTTCTTCACAATTTCACAGATTTGTTCTTCCCATAGATCTTAGCAACCTAGGTTGATGATTTTTTTCTAAGTCAAAAACTTTCACCTTTTCACTTAAAAGAAACACTTTATAGATGCTCTTCTGCGCATGTGAATTGCCAGCACTTGGACTTCGGGGCCATTATGAAGTAAAATGAGGGTGACTTGCTCAGGAGCACCATGATAGGAGGACTGAATCTGATAACGGAGATGGCTACTAAGTGACGACTGGGCAGGGGACACCTACAGCGTGGAGACACTGGACAAAGGGGTGAGTCACATCCCGAGTGAAATGGTGCAAGATTTCATCACGCTTCTCAGAGTGGCATGCAATTTAAAACTTGTGCATTATTTCTGGAATTTTCCATTTCTATTTTTCTGATCAAGTTTGACAGTGGGTAACTGAAACTGCCGCAAGCGAAACTGCAGATGCAGGAGGGGCCCCCGCGCTGCTGGTGAAGAGCTGCCGCGTGAAGTCCCCCACGACGTGCTCCCCCGCCGCACCTGAAGGCTTAATTCCGGGCGCTGCGGACGACCTCCAGGACCACGGCTGAGTCGCTTATTCTAATTGGCCAGTCCCTGTGTCATGCCATTCATAACTTTTAAAAATATCACTTCTGGACTAAAATAATGAAAATCCTGAAAAGGCGCATTCCAGATAACTCTGTTTCTTGTTCTTTTTTTTTACAATTGTTCAATTGCAGTTTTCCCAATGTTCCCCCCATTGTTCTCCCCGCCCACCCCCTCCTCTGCTTCTATTTTATTGTTCCCATCTGTCTACTGAGATTGTTGTTTAAAAAATTATTTTGAATTTCTGATATTTCTCCAAGTCACTCCATAGGTTTAGGATTAAACAGTTTTTACTCTTTAAGGTATTAAGTTGTCCTGTTACACATTCCTGTAATTTTCTGCACTTTGCTTTTATAACACACATGCTAATCTATCATATATAAAAATCTTATTTATGTTGCCCCAAAGAAGAGTGCATTTTGTACATGGTTACTCCAGCCAAAGAACCCAGCATTCAGCGCTTACGTGAAAACCATATTTATTAATTTACAAATGTTGGCACTGGACAAGTAACAGGTGGGAGTGACTGTTTCTTAACAATTGTGTGCATATGTGAGCATTTGTTTACTTAATATTCTTGAAATTAAGTGTGGAAATTTCACAAACCTATAAAGTTAAATATTTTGCATTTACTTAGTGCCTACAAGTGTTTATGAGAGTGGTGCTTCTGAGCGATTATTTACGTAATCAAAGAATTGAATGAGATTTTGAGCAATCATTTAATTAAGTTACTTTTAAGCTTTCGAGGGTGTAAAGGTAAATGAACTGTGCCTAGGAACTCTGAAAAACTGTGCCAGAATTACAATTAAGTATTAGAGAAGATTTTTGGAGACCGAAATGCAACATGGGTAGAGAATGCCGAAGAAAGGATGAACGAAGGAGTGAATGCCGCAGGATTCCTCACGCGGACGTGAACGGTGCACAGGCCGCGCAGAACTGCAGAGTGAGCAGACTGCAGGGCAAGGCCTTCGTGATGACAGTAAACACGGGCAGTGAAAGCCGGAATACTGAAACGTGGAAACTCTGACAGAGTGATGTGGGTTATGCTGGGTAAAGCTTGCTGTAATAATATATTTAAATTATTATTTTTTGAATACGTAATGCTTAGTATGATTCAAAATTTTAAAAATACAGCCCTACACTTCAGCCACCATTTCCCTCGTGAGAGGCAACCAAGATTATCCTATTATCAGCTTTCTGTGTTCTTGCAAGGATATATAATGCATGTGTAAGCAGAATATGTTCAGAATATAAATAAATTCAGTATATATATTCACATTCGGAGAAGGGAATAATACATTTGACAATACATTGTTGTCATCTTCAAAAATGTTAGTAAAATAGAATAGAAAAATATATAAATAAGATATAAACAAAGTTAACGTGTATGTAACCAACAACTAATCAAGAAAGAGAACATTACCAGCACCCCTCCTCATCAACTGCTACCAGTCTCACCTAGAAGGTAACCACTATCTTGACTGGTGGCATAGTTTATTTTGCCTGCTTTTAAACTTTATATGGATGAAATCATGCAGAATTCTTTTGTGTCTGTATGTGCTCATTCCACACACCATAAATATATATATATATTTTTTTTAATCCTCACCTGAGGATATTGGTGAGAGGGCAACATCGGTCGGTTGCCTCCCATATGCACCCTGACGGAGGATCAAACTGGCCACCTACATATATGCCCTGACCAGGAATTGAACCTGCAGTTGTTTGGTATAAGGATGACACTCCCACCAATTGAGCCACACCAGCCAGGGCTCCTTGGAGGTGTTTAAAGCAAAAATGAAAGGCTAGATCCCTGCCTTGTTTTGATCATAGGAGAGATTTAGTTGAAGAAATATCACGACATATAAAAACCATGTGAAGTCTTAATTTCCACTCATACAGTGGTAGATTTAGTGTAATACGTAACAGAAAGACCTTCTGAAAGCCTGAATGCACACAGCACTGCACAGTTTGATCACTAAGTAATCACTTGATACGCGAGCTTTGCAGAACAGCTTCATGTCAGCAAAGGCCATGACACTGAGCATAACATGTTTGAACTGATGCATTTTGATGAGTGTGGTGGGGAGAGTGGAATGAGGGCAGAGTAAGAGCAAAGGTAACACGTGGGAAGCTGTGGAAAGGGTAGAGAGGAGGGATGATGATTAGGCTATGAGAGTGGGGTTGCCGAGAAGGGGGCAGATTTAAGAAACACTGTACAGGTCAAAGTTATTATCATTTGGTGTCCGGCTGAATGATTACTTAAAGGATCTAACTTGGTATGTATGTATGTGTGTATGTGTGTATGTATGTATCTATTTATCTAAAATGTCCCAAATATGCCAGGTAATCTTATATTTCCACATGTATATGTCATGTATATAGACTTTTTAAGGTGAAATTTATAGCATGAACTTAATCATTGTAAAGTGACAATTCAGTGACATTTAATACATTCGCCACGCCATGCAGCACTATCCAGCCCCAGAACATTTCCATCACCTCCCAAGGGAACTCTGTACCCGTAAAGCAGTCCTTCATTCTTGCCTCCCCCCGGTGCCCGGCAACCAGCACTTTCTCTCTCTCTGGATTTACCTCATCTGAATATTTCATATAAAAGGAATCCCACAACATGCGCCCTTTGGTGTCTGGCTTCTCTCACTCAGCATATTTCTGAGATTCGTCCACATTGTAGAATCGACTTCGTTCCTCCCGCTGTGTGAGTAGCATTCCATTTATAGATACACCCATCTGTGGACATTAGGGTTGTTTTTACCTTTTGAATATTTGTGATTAGTGCTTCTTTTGCACATGTGCCTATGAGGAAAATTGCTGGGCCATATGGTAATTTTATGTTTAACTTTTTAAGGAACCACCAAACTGCTGTGTTTTCCACAGCAGCCGTGCTATTTTATTACAGTCTCACAGGTAATACACAATGGTTTCATTTCTCCACATACTTGCCAACACTTGTTATTTTCCTTTTTAAAGAAATTATAGCCCTTGCCGGGTATAGCTCAGTTGATTGTATAGCTCATCCCATACACCGGGAGGTTGTGGGTTCGATTCTGGTCAGGGCACATACCTAGGGTGCAGGTTCAATCCCCAGTCGGGGTGTGTGTGGGATGTACCACATTGATGTTTCTCTCTCACATTGATGTTTTTTTTTTTCTCTCTCTCCCTTCTTCTCTCTCTAAAATCAATAAACGTATCCTCGGGTGAAGATTTAAAAAAAGTTGTAGCCATCCTAGTGGATGTGAAGCAATATCTTATTGAGATTTTTGTTTGCTTTTCCTTAATGACTAATGATGTTGGGCATCTTTTCATGTGCAAGCTGGCCATTTCTGTATCTCCTTTGGAAAAATATCTATTCAGATCCTTTGCTCTTGTATAAAATTGGATTATTTCTCCCTGGCCAGTGTGGCTCATTTGGTTAGAGCATCATCCCATGGACCGAAGGATTGTGGGTTTGATTTCTGGTCAAGGAGCATTAGGAAAAAGCAACCAATTGATGTTTCTCTCTCACTTCAATGTTCTCTCTCTCTTCCCCTTCCATGGTCTCCACCTCCCTATCTCTCTAAATGCAATGAAAAGTAATAAAAGTTGGATTATTTGTCTTTTTGTTGCTGAGTTGTAAGAGTATATTTTCTGGATACTAGACTTCTCAGATCTTGCAAATATTTCCTCCCATTCTGTAGGTTATCTTTTCACTCAATAGATTTTTGAGCCATTTATTGAAACAGGAAACCCAGGGAGGAAGCCAACGGAGATAGAAGGGGAAAGGAAAAGTGGGTGCAGGGGCAGGCATTGGTTTCAAATCTGGGTGGGATGTCCAGAAGGTATTTGGCTATAATATAGTGCCTGGAACATTATATGCATTCAGTGTTTGTTGAATGATGGAATCTGGAAGAGAATTTTGGAGGGAGCTGCTGTCTTAGCTACCAGCAGTCAAAGGACAGTTCCTTTCAACAAAGTTACCTTTATTATTGAATAATACTATTAAATACTATTCTTGGCTAACTTCCTAAAACACTCAGGAGCTCAAAAGCAACGTGAACATTAAACCACAATTTCTCAATCAGACCACATAGGCTGAACCAGGTACCAAGAATATGGAAAACGAAATCAACCAGTGAGAGGTACAGCCTATTGTGAGTTACTTATAAATTTCCCTCCAAATGAAGCACAATGTGTGCACACCTTAAACTAAGCTCATATTTATGTAAGATTTATTATTAGTGAGGTAATTTAAGTAGCTGAAATAAAATTTATAATCCTGATTAAATAAAACAGTTGCTTTTTCCCATGGTGAAAGCATCATTACATTTTTCTTCCAGCTTATAATCTATATGCTATGCCTTCATTTACTCAGCCACGCCTAAGCACATTTTTTTATATCTTAGGTGAGCTGACTCTTGCAACCAGGAAATGTTAATGGAGGCTTGAAATACATTCTTTTCCAGAGTTCTGCCCACCTTGTTGATATGATGAGACACTCTTTTTAAAAATCCCCTGGGACTGAGTCAGGTTCCTGTAGACACCAGGCCTGGCCTGGTTTTACAAATCTCGGAGGAGCAATTCTGCTACTAAGCTAGCCTGACTCTCACATGTCACTTATCCACAATAATAAGAATATCAATACCTTGGATTTAGACAGAACCTCTCATCCAAAGAGATCAAAGCATTTTCATTTAATTGGATGTTCCCATGCCTTTAAGAGCCTCTGGGTATATTTACAAAGGTAGTAATAAGGAAGTCTGCCCTGGTTTACAGTACATTGCAATACACAATATAAAACAAGACCTGAACATTCACTGCTCCCCACCCTCGCTGCACAGACACATATGCTGGCCGTGGGGTTCGAGGTTCTTTCCAAGCAGATCTCCATGCATCTCCTATGTCACCGCGTCTCCACGAATCCTTTATTCTAGTGAAATTATTCCTTTAACTTAGAATGCACGTTTTCACTTCACACCTTAACCCGTCTATAGGCCCCTTCTCATCCTCTTCGGGTGTTTAAGTCCCTACCATTTTTTCTTTTTTGATCCAACTCCATTATAACCAACGTATTCTGTGAGGAGTGCTATACTTACCTTAGCCTTCCTTGCTTATTTCCCATTGAAGCATCTGAGGCACTTCCGCTCTTATTCTGTGGGCATCGAGTAGATGCTGTGGTTTATGCTCATTTCCTCTAATTTCCCTGTATTGCATGTCAGCTCCTCCACACAAAGAAGTCTATGATTCTCTCACATCTTCACGAACTCTAGTTGTTTTTGTAGCCTGGGGAGTTTGGGCATCTGTGGTTGAGGGTCAAAGGTTACAAATGAGCAGACCCACTGAGGCAGGCGTGTCAAACTCATTTTCACCGGGGGCCACATCAACTTCAAGGTTGCCTTCAAAGGGCCGAATGTAATTTCAGCTTCTTAACAGTTAAGGAGTAGTTACATTTATACAGTCCTGAAATTATTTCAGCCCTTTGAAGGCAACCACAAAGCTGATGTGGCTCCTGGTGAAAATGAGTTTGACACCCCCACACTAAGGCATTCCCTATTTTGTTGTTGTTGTTGTTGTTGTTCACAGTTTGGTGAAGGTTTAGAGTTAGTTTGGAAGGTCACCTAGAATGGAAGCAATGTGAAAGGGTATGTCTGTCACCTGAAGACGAAAAGTGCAGTGTGTAAGGCTTCCTGAGGTGGAATGTGAAGGAAGTGGAACAGAGAAACAAAAACAGTTTATCCAATTAAGGTTTAATTGGGGTGTCTTGATCTAATTATCATGTCATTGCATTTCCTGTTTGTGATAAAAGTAGCCCATTGTTTTGATTCTTATCCAGTTTTTGCTTTTAAGAAATGTTTTATTTCTGTTTATAAAAGCAATATCTGAATATTCATAGAAAATTTGAAAAAATAAAAGTGTAAAAAGTAAAAAAAAATTACCCATATTCTTGCTCCTCAAACTTCATGAATCCCAAAGAGCTGTATTTTACACAGAATTGGCGCCACCCTTGAGTAATAACAGCCGACCATGCATGTCTTACGCAGTCTCACAATAACCTTCCGGGGAAGTGCCATTGTACCTGCCTTCCGGGTGAGCAGGAGCGCGTGCAGGCTGAGACACCTGCCTAAGGCGGCCTAGCCATTAAGGGCAGAGCTGGGGTCAAATCTTGTCAATCTTCCCATTCAAACTGCATTGTTTATTCTTTTTTATTGTGGTAAAATACACATCGCACAAAATTTACCATTTTAACATATCATTCAGTGGCCTTTAAAAATTCACAGAATTGTGCTACTGTGACTATGATCACGTTCCAGAATGTTTGCATCATCCCAAATAAAAACCCTGTGTCTCTAAAGCAGTCATTGTCTATTCCCACCTCCTCTCAATTCCTGGGAACCACTAATCTGCTTTCTGTCTGTATGAATACGCCAATTCCAGATACTTTCTATAAATGGAATCACACACTGTGTAGCCTTTTGTGTCTGGCATCTTTCACTTGATGTAATGTTTTCAAGGTTCATCAATACTGCGGCATGCATCAGTATTTTATTCCCTTTTATGGCTGAATAATATTCCACATGCAAATATATCACATTTTGTTTACATCTTTATCATATACCGCATATTATACCAATTCATCCACTGAAGGACATTTGAGTTGTTTCTGTCTTTTGTCTATTATAAATAGTGCTGTAAACATTTGTGTATATATATATTTTGAGCACTTATTTTCAATTCTTTTGGATATATCCCTATGAATGGAGCTGCTGGGTTATATGGTAATTTTATGTTCAACTTTTTGAGGAACCACTGAACTGTTTTCCACAGTGGCTGCACCATTTTACATTCCCACCAGCAATGCACAAGGTCCTAATTTCTCCACATCCTTGCCAACATTATTTGCTATTAAAAATTATATCCATATTAGTGCATATGAAGTGATATCTCATTGTGACTTCCTTAATGATTAAAGTTGTTGAGCAGCTTTTCATGTGTGTGTCCGCCATGTGTATATCTCCTTTGGAGAAATGTCTATTGAAGTCTAGGGCCCGGTTTTTAATTGGAGTTTTTGTCTTTTGCTGTTGAGTTGTAAGAATGCTCTCCATATGCTGCATAACAACTTTTATCAGATACATGATTTGCACATATTTTTTCACATTCTATGGGTGGTCTTATTACTTTCTTTTTTTTCCATTTTTTTTTATTGCTGTTCAAGTACAGTTGTCTCCATTTTCTCCTCACCACTCCCCCACCCCAGTCACCCCCACTTCCCACCATTGATCCTACCCCCCTTGGTTTTGTCCATGTGTCCTTTGTACATGTTCCTGAAAACCCTTCCCTTTCCCCCCATTATCCCCTCCCCCCTCCCCTCTGGTTACTATCATTTCTTTCTTTCTTCTTCTTTTTTAAATATTTTATTTATTTATTTTTAGACAGAGCAGAAGGGAGAGAAACATCAATGTGTGGTTCCCTCTCATGCGCCCCCTACTGGGGACCTGCCCCATAACCCAGGCATGTGACCTGACTGGGAATCAAACCAGCGACTCTCTGGTTCATAGGGCAGAGCTCAGTCCCCTGAGCCACACCAGTCAGGACTGTCAGTTCGTTCTTAATTTCCATGTCTCTGGTTATATTTTGCTTGCTTTTGTTCATTAGGTTTTGTTCATTAGGTTCCACTTACAGGTGAGATCATATGGTATTTGTCTTTCACCACCTGGCTTATTTCACTTAGTATAATGCTCTCCAGTTCCATCCATGCTGTTGCAAAACGTAGGGTTCCTTCTTTCACAATTCATAGTATTCCATTGTGTAAATGTACCACAGTTTTCTGATTCATTCATTTACTGATGGACACTTAGGTTGCTTCCAACACTTGGCTATTGGAAATTGTGTTGCTATGAATATTGGGGTGCATAGGTTCTTTGAATTGGTGTTTCCAGGTTCTTAGGGTATAATCCTAGCAGTGGAATTGTTGGGTCAAAAGGTAGTTCCATTTTTAGTTTTCTGAGGAGATTCCATACTGTTTTCCACAGTGGCTGTACCAGTCTGCATTCCCACCAACAGTGCAGTAAGGTTCCCTTTTCTCTGCATCCTCTCCAACACTTGTTGATTTGTGTATGATGGCCATTCTGACTGGTGTGAAGTGGCATCTCATTGTGGTTTTAATTTGCATCTCTCTGATGGCTACTGATGCTGAGCATTTTTTCATGTGTCTCTGGGCCCTCTGTATGTCCTCCTTTGGAGAAGTGTCTGTTCAGGTCCTTTGCCCATTTTTTAATTGGGTTGTTTGTTTTCCTGAAGTGGAGTCATGTGAGTCCTTTATAGATTTTGGAGATTAAGCCCTTGTGTGAGGTATCATTGGCAAATATGTTTTCCCATATAGTTGGTTCTCTTTTCATTTTAATGCTGTTTTCTTTAGGCATGCAGAAGCTTTTTATTTTGATGAGATCCCATTTGTTCATTCTTTCCTTCATGTCCCTTGCTCTATGGGACGTATTGTTGAAAATATTGCTGTGTGGGTCTTATCACTTTCTTGATAGTGTCTTTTGATGCACATATGTTTTAGATGTTGATGAAGTCCAACTCATCTATTTTTCTTTTTGTGCTCATGTTTTTTGTTTCATAGATAAGAATCAGTTGTCAGATCCAAGGATGTAAGAATTTATCCCTATGTTTTCTTTTAAGAGTTTCATCTCTTATATTTAGGCCTTCCATTTATTGAAAGTTAAGTTTTGTATATGGTGTGAGGTCTGAATGTGTCCACCCCAAATTTCATATGTTGAATCCTAACCCCCAAAGGTAATGGTATTCGGAGTTGGGGCATTTGGGAGATGCATAGGATTAGTGTTGTTCTGAAGGAGACCTGACAGAGTCAGCCCCTTCCACCACATAAAGACACAGTGAGAATCACTGACAACCAGAAACAGGGCCTTCACCAGAACACAGCTGTGCTGGCACTTTGAGCTTGGACTTCCCAGGCTCCAGGACTATGAGAAATACATTTCTGTTGTTTATAAATTATTTAGTACATGATATTTTTTTTATAGCAACCTGAATGGATTAAGAGAGGGTCCAACTTCATTCTATTGCATGTGGATATCCAGTTTTCCCAGCATCACTTGTTGAAATGACTATTCTTTACACATTGACTGATATTGGCACCCTTGTAGAAAATCAATTGATCATAGATGTC
The DNA here is from genome assembly GCA_004024845.1 of Tonatia bakeri. NCBI lineage: Eukaryota > Metazoa > Chordata > Mammalia > Chiroptera > Phyllostomidae > Tonatia > Tonatia bakeri. The sequence continues at coordinate 152,766 of PVIA01003763.1, forward strand.
ATGGCTTATTTCTGAGCTATCAATTATATTCTATTTATCTATATTTTTATCTTTATTGCAAATACCACACTTTGGACTACCACAGTTCTTTAGTAAGTTTTGAAATCAAGAAGTCTAAGCCCTTTACATTTATTGTTTTTCAAGATAGTTTTGGCTATTTGAGGCTCCTTGAAACTCTATATGAATTTTAGAGTCAGTTTTTTAAAAAATCTGTGAAAAAGGCCATTGGAATTTTCATAGGATTACATTGAATTTGTAGGTAGTTTTAGAAAGTATTGACATCTTAATATTAAGTCTCCAAATTTATGAACACAAGATGCCTTTCCATTTAGTTAAGCCTTTACTTTATTTCAGCATGGTTTGTAGTTTTTAATGTGTAAATCTTTCATCTCCACGGTTAAAGTTATTCCTAAGTATTTTAATCTTTTTTATGCTATTGTAAATAGAATTTTGTTAATTTCCTTTTTGGATTGTTCATTGCTAGTGTATAAAAACACGATTAATTTTTTCCCTTGATATTGTAACCTGCAACCTCAATGAATTCATTGAACTCTAATGGTGTTGAAAAAAATCCTTTAGGACTTTCTTTTGTGAAATCACATTATCTACAAAACAGAGATAGTTTTACTTCTTTCTGTCCAATTTGAATGCCTTTTATTCTTTCCCTGCCTAAGTGCTTTAGCCCGAATTTCCAGTAGTTTGTTGAATGAAAGTGGCAAAAGTGGGCATTCTTGTCTTGTACCTGATCATAGCTGGGGATCTTCATTTTTTCACCAGAGTATGATGTTAGCTATGCTTTTAAAATAAATATCCTTTAGGATGTTGAAGAAGTTCCCTCTTATTTCTAGTTTCCTGAGTGTTTCATCATGAAACATGTGTTGGATTTTGTCAAAAGCTTTTCTTCATCAACTGAGATGATCATGGTGTTCCCACGCACTACTCCCCCGCCCCTTACTGCCGGTATTCTTGGCCACTAGGTCTAATTACCTGTCTTTATATATATGCATTATTTATTTTTTGTGCTTATACCATGAAAATCTTCTCTTCATTAAAGGTCATTAAAATAATAATTTCCAGTGGCTGTTATATCCTTATATAAATATTCTATATTTACTATTTTTATGTCATTTCAAATTTTCAACATTTTTCTATATTTCTATTTCTTCAGGAACAAAGTCCCTAAAACTGGAATTACTGGGCCAAAGGCTATGAACACTTTTAAATAAAAATAAATAATTCCAACTGATTTTTTAAAAAATCAGTATGAGCTTCTACCAGCACAGTATCTATTTAATGAAATTTGTTGATGTGCTATGCACTTGCTGCTTCAAAACTCCAGGACCTGTGAGTCTGCTGTCTATTCATCTCTGAAGTTCTTAATATTTGCTGCTACTAAGCAGCAGATCACCTCTTTCCCTCTTTCTCAATATTTATTTTCCCTTTTGTTTCTTGATTTGTCCACTTTCCACACATACTCTCATCTTCATTATTTGTTCATTTCATCTCCTGAATGAATGACTAAGCAAGCCAATAAAGTCCAGTGCAGAAAATATGAAAACTTACCAGTAAAAATATTAATAAAGCACACATGCACATTATTACTATACATATTTTATTTAGTTTGGGAACAAAAGGAATTTGCAGTCTGGTCAGTTTTGGTTTCGTTTTTTCGGTCTTTTCTTTACCAATATCCATTTATGTGTTCCTGAGTGCAAGTTTTTTAGGATTGTCTGGGAATATAAGGACACTGAAAAATGATTGAACCCACATAAAACAAATGTAAATTATTTAGTTTTAGAAAATATGAAAGAAAAGCAATCTGTGTAAATTTTCGCATTTTACTAGATTTAAAAAAAAAAACTGGAGTAAAATTTTGCCCACACATATCATGCATAGACCCCACCAGTGGGGTCTAAATACACCCCCTACACACACAGACATCGGCATCACGAGGTAAATTTGACTTAAAAATTAATATAATTCTAAAGACAAGGAAACAAAAAAGCCCAAGATCAGAATAAACGCAAGCAAGACACTCATTAGGAGACCTCACCAAGCAGCCCCTGGTTTGGCTTTCTCCACGCCCAGGAGCCGCGGAAGGGAAACTACAGTTCCCAGAGTGCTTAGAGGGCGGCACGCCGGGTCTCTAAACGCGCGGCTAGGGTCCCGCCCCCTCACTCCTGCCACTGGAGTTCTGCGAGAAGTTCACAGAACTTCTCTTCTCCCATTGGTGGGCTCTCAGAGGGGTCAATCACAGAGTTCCCGTTGCCTTCGGTTCCTTCCAACCCACGGCTCTCCGCCCGGTACCAAGATGGCGGCAGAAGCAGCTGGTGGGAAGTACAGAAGCACAGTCAGCAAAAGCAAAGACCCCTCGGGGCTGCTCATCTCTGTCATCAGGTGAGGGAGGCAGGAGGCAGGAGGCAGGGTCAGGGGGCAGGGGACAGCGGGCAGCGGCTCGACCTCCGCTTTGGTAGGGAGGAGGGTGAGCTGGGTTCCACCCCGCTGACCCTTCCTTTCCCTCCTTGCCTCCTCTAAGCCCACCCCAGGGTCCCCCACAGACCCCTCTTTTCTCTGGGGTTGAGCTAGAGGGAGGAGCCCCGCCCCAGTCTTTTCTGTAGGGTGCCCGACCCTGAAAGCACGCTCACTGTTCTGGGCTTGGTAGAGAACCCAGGCGTGGTCATTTATTCCTTCCACGTTCATCTGTCGATTGCCTTCTGCTGGGCTCGCCGAGGAAGGTGACCACCTGTGAATGGCCACAGCCTCACGTGCGAGAGCCTGAGTGAGCTCGTGGAAGGGCTGTGGGTTTGAAGGCACACCTCCGTTTTCGATGGTTATTCTGCCTTCCTATCCCGGTCTGTTCCTAAAAACAAATAAAAAAGAGAGAAAGAAAAGAAACAAATTTCAAGTTACCCTCTATGCCTATTTACTTTACCAGAATATAAATAGTGGGAGTGGTGGACCTTTTATGGCTTTTTTTTTAAGTGAAATAAATTGAGGATGGAAGAACACTTTTAAATAACATTAAGATGAGGAGGAGTAACTAAAAACACCTGAGTGAACTATGACACGTTTTTACGTTGTTGACATTTCAATTGCAACTGGGGCATTTTCCATAAAATAAAACGGGAATGCCCACCTTCTTTCCCCCATCCCTTGACCTGTGCCAAAGTTTTGGTTGAGTTCTTGAAGGGCTTTTGGAGTGTCCTGATCTTTTTAAAACCCAGGCTTAGCGGTGTCTGGTAGTTAATAAGCTCTCAAGTGAACGAACAACCGGCCATTCCCGGACTGATAAAGACCCATTTCTTGGGTGTTATTTAGGGACTTCTAGTTTAAGATTATGGCATTTTAATCATTACTACAAAAGAATTTTAAAGGATTAACATAACGATTCTCAGTATGGAAATTCTTAAGATTCTTGGTGGGCCATCACAGAAAATGCTGTTCTGTTGTGGACACCTTTCTTGTTGTGACAATACGGAGGTAGCGTAGGTGTTTCATGATATTAGAATATTTGTAGCTTCCCATCCTAATCCCCTGTGGAAATATAACACATGATTTCTTTGGGTTCTTTTTTGAACTGGTTTATGTTTTTCTGCCTCGTAGTCAACATTCATTTGGACAGTATATATTTATTGCCTGTTTATAGTAGTATGGTCCTGGCACTTATATGTACTTTGGAAATATTTATTTAAAAGATTTTATTTATTTATTTTTAGAGAGAGTGAATGGGCGGGAGAAAGAAAGGGAGAGAAACATCCATTGATTGCCTCTCACACCTGTCCTGACCAGGGATGGAACCTGCAACCTAGGCATGTGCCCTGACTGGGAATCGAACCTGCGAACTTTCGCTTTGCCAACTAACTGAGCCACATTGGTCAGGGCCTTTGGAAATATTTACTGAATGAAAAAGTGAATGCCCTGAGTTTTGCGAGTTTTGCAAAGACTAATCTGACATGATGTTACAGTGGACTATATACTTATGATGATATTATAGTACACTGTATTTACAACATGTTATATAATAGGCTATATTTGAGGGATAAAATATATAAGTAAAAACTATGACATAAGGCTAGAAGAGACAGATGGAATGTGATGGGATTCCAGGAGGAAGAATAATTATTTCCAGTGGAAGTGGAATGGGGAATTAGGGGTGTTAGCAGCTATATAAAATGTAACTTTTCACTGGTGTTCTTATGGTTCTGTAGGCTTTACCTATTTCTTTTACACTATGTCAGTTTTATTGAGTGCAGTTAAATTACCCTAAATGTCCTGTATTTGAAAAAAGCATTAAAAAACCCCCCAAGCTAAAGCATTTTTTTCCCCCTGATACTGATTCAGAAACATACATTGCTTTTGGTTGCTTTTGTGTTATCTGGGGGAAACTTCCCAGTGCCGTGTGGTGTGGAGTGTGGTTTGTGGTTAGCCGTCCATTTCTGGTGCCCATGTATATTACCTTCACACTATCACCATGATTCAGTCCTAGGCATTTTCTGCTCTGACTTCTGCTGCATGTTACTGTTTTCATTCGTCTTCCTTGCCTTGGACCACCTCAGGCCATTTGAACAACACCTATGTTGTCATATTTGTTACCAGCATGATATAAATGGAGCGTCCACACCTAGCGCTGTGGACACGTTTGGTAAGAACTGGGGTTCATGTTTATATGTGACCTTTTTAAGACTGATGTTGTTGATGTCAGCGTGTTGATGTTTGTATTTCATTTCTTTGAGTCACAGGAAAACTTTGGGGTTGGAGTGAGGGAGTTACTATTCTGTCTCCTTGTTGTGTTCCTCCCTGATGTGCTTCTGAGCATGCCCAGTGTTTAAATTTCATACACAGTGGCCATGAACGAGAGGAGGATTGTAGTGTTACTTTGGTGTTTGGTTTAAATTTCATACACAGTAGCCATGAATGAGAGGAGGATTGTAGTGTTACTTTGGTGTTTGGTTTAAATTTTATACACAGTAGCCATGAATGAGAGGAGGATTGTAGTGTTACTTCGGTGTTTGGGTGGGAGGAGAGTCGGGGGCGAGTACTTTAGGGGACAGCTTGGGGAATATAGTTGCTAAGGGAGTAGATCTCATGACAAGAAAAAAGTTATAACGTGAAGTGATAGTGCTAACTTACTGTGGTAATCATATTGCAACATACACATCAATCATGTTGTATACCTTAAATAAATATAACATTTATATTGGGTTGGCCAAAATATCCCTTACTTTTTTTCCGATGGATGACAGATCAGCGTGCATTAAAAACCATGTATGTGCAGTGTATGGAGAAGGTGCTGTGACTGATCACACATGTCAGATGTGGTTTGCAGAGTTTCTTGGTACTTTTGACATTTTGGGCAAATAATTCTTTGCTGTGGAGCTGGCTGTCTTACGCATTGGAAGATGTTTAGCAGCACCCCTGGCCTCTACCCACTAGAAGCCAATAGTGGGAGACAGCTGACATACTCCAAATATCCAAATCAATAAAGTTATTGGTGAAAGTGAAAAAGTGTGTTTTTATTTTATGGAAAAAATAAGAGACATTTTGGTCCACCCAATATCTCAGTAAAATTGGAAGAAAAAGAATGAGGTATGTATGTATATTTCTTGTTAGTGAATTGTTCTGTCGTTCTCTAGTTGCTGCATTTTCTTTCTGTTCAATTTGTATTCTCTGTGTCGTCCTTATTGCAGCATGGTAGTGATGGTTCTTAATTCCTGGTGTAAAATTTGATTACCTCCTCTTATGCTTAGCCTCTTTTCAAATTCTCTCTTAATACTGCAG